>PVJH01006937.1:0-20987 GCA_004026705.1 Nesogale talazaci
TCTTGAGTTCTGGGTGACAAATAAAAAGCTACTGCGCCTTCAGTGACCTCTTGACTGTTCTCATTCCTATTTAGCATGAAGAGCGCTGCTTCCCCTAGAGGAAACAGAAAGAATCTAAGGGCATTTGAAGGGCAGAAGAGAGGTCTGAATGCACAAAGAGACTGAGGCTACCAAGGGAGCCAGGACTGCAGGCTGTGAGTCACACTGAGAAGAAACAGAAGCAGCCTACCCAAGTGGAAGGTATTGGAAACGGGAAGAGGGTGATCGTGCTGGTGCCGGCGGTGAAGACAGTGCAGATGACAAGGAGACTGGGGACGCCGAGGGGGTGGACAGCCAGAGGAGCAGCTCAGCAAGGAGTACTGGCCTTGCAAACCCACCTTGTGTGAACAGGATCTTACCACATCTCTACGCAGAGGCAGCTGTAAACAGAAAACAAATTCACTGCCATCGAGTCAATTCTGACTCATAGGGCCATGCAGGGCAGAGCAGAATTGGCCCTGTAGGTTTCAGAAAATATAATTCTACTGGAGTAGAAGGCCTCCTCTTTCTCCCATGAAATGGCTGGTGGTTTCAAACTGCTAACCTGGTGGTAGCAGCCCCATTCGTAACCACCCGACTACCATGGCCCCTGAGAAAGGGACTATAAACGAAATACTAGATCTAAGGAAAGGTCAGCACTTGCCAAAGTTCCGAAAGGCAGTAATTTATGGGATTCCCACTTGTACCCAGGAATATCCAGTTTCAAAATGGGTTAAAGTGAGCCTCAAGCAACTGCTTTGTGGCCGATGTTTTCTTTCTGGGTGAGGAGGAGTGTCTGCTTACGGACTCAGAAAAGAAGCTCATGGCTTGGGAGTCCACCGCTGTCCTGTAGGGAGCAAACGTGGTCTCACCAGCCTGACGCTTGGGTGACTCTAGCAAATGCTTAACTGCAAGATCAGAGCAGGACTGTGACCTGCCATCGTCCCTGAAGATGACACACTGTCCCCTCTCAGCCTGGATCCCGCCCTCACTGCACTTCACACTGTCAAGCACAGGTGGCGTTCCTTTCCTGGGGAGACTCCACCATGTGATGTTCACGCTGTCTCTCTCTCTCTGGCTGGTGGCTGCTGCCTCACATGGCTCTCTGCGTCATCAGCAACACGACGCTGGTACTGGTTCACTGGGAAGTCTGGGGTCACGCTACTAACACCGGTTACTATCAAGATGGTGAAACCACCAAGAGGCATGACCACAGAGATCTAAGGAAGATGTCCTGGCTATCCTTCATGGGTCAGTGGCCAAGGCCCATGCGCATGAAGAAGCACTGGCGGAAAGTGGACACTGTGGAATGCGGTGTCGTGCGGATTGCCTCACCTGTGCCACCCACAGGTGAAGCCAACCATGAGTCCTTTGCTGCTGCTGTGCCCAGCGGGACTTCCTGCCACCCATTAAGCCAGCTCCCAACTCACAGAGACCCACACAGACAACAGGATAGCTGCTTTTTGGAAGCAGAATGTCAGGCCTTGCTTCCTACCCATCATACTGAGGGAGTATCACTGAAATCTGTCCCGCCTTGCAGCAACATGCACGTCTTCACAGTCAACAGGAGTATTGGTGAGGAACAAGAATTCTACCACTGAACCAACACGACCCTCCCGAAGAATGAAATGGCTCGTGTTGCAGAGATGGAGTGCAGGGTTTTGATCAGAAACTGAATCACAGGCAAGAACATCAAGGAGAAAAAGCATCTATTCACAGGAGCGTGTGGCCCTGCAGCTAGCAGCCGCGAGGGGTTCCAGCTACAACAGCTTCCAGCGGCCACAGCAACATTGTACCTTACTCCAGGAGAAAACACCTGGTTCTCGGGAGAAGGATGTCCTGAAAGTTCACTGAAAGCAGGCTCCTCCAAACCTACAAGGGTTCTGGAAGCCCTCAGCCCCTAGCTTAAATCTACAGTCAGTTTCAACGGTCTCCAACACAAGGAAATGTGAACTGTAGCAAGAAGCTCAATGCGTTTGCTAGTTTATTCAGTTGATAAAATATCCAGCATAAAACACTCAAGCCACAAAGGATAAAAAAAAACACAAGCCCAATTTATTTAAATGATATTTTTCTAAGATATCATTGGGGCTAGAGTAATTCACATAAGCTATAGTTACAGGCAGTTTTATAAACCTAAACTTACATACTGTGTAATTCGCCTCATTCATAAACATGAGATAACTTGACCTACTTTCTAAAAGATATCCAGCCCCTCCTTGTCTGCATTAATCAGCTGTGACATTTTAAAAGTTGCTCTAATAATTTCCATTATATGAAAAATGCATTTTTCATTAACATCGTCTTTGATTCTCCACCCACAAACCAAACACTGTTTTCTCAATAGTTAGCCTGCAAATGTAGCAAGAAACTAAGTGCCCAAGACAGCTGCTACCAAAGACTTGCTTTTGACCAGGACTCGGTATTGGGTTTCTTGGTAAGGCATGAGGTGGGGAGGGGAGGGACGAAGTGGCGGGAGAAAGGAGGAGCAAGAGGCAAGAAATAAGACCATTTTGCTGAAACTTCCCACATTGTGGATAGTGGGCTTGGCACTCTTTGTGTATCATTCACGGGAAATGCTAACAGCGGAGCTTTGAAGAAATAAATACAAATTCTACATTGACTAGTATACCGAGCTTCATGCTCCCCGAACGTTTTCCCCAGGTGTGCTAGGTTTGATGTCACCTTGGGGGGGCCAAGATTCTCAGTGGTTGGCAGTTAGATCTAGTTATCCCCCCTCCCCCACCCACAATGAGAACTCCTTGGGGGTGTGACCTGCCTCCAATATAAATACCAATATAAATATAAATACCAAATATAAATACCAAACCAAACTCACTGCTGACTCACAGGGGCCCCCTGGTTGTGGGAGCAGGAAGCCCCAGTCTTCCTCCCAAGTAGCTGCTGGCGGTTTTGAAGTGCTGGCTGTGCAGATCACAGCCCAGGGCATCACCACGACACCACTAGGGCCCTTTTCTGGTGAAAGTAGAGGCTGTGAAAGGTTTTTTGTGAGGTCTGATCCTATGTCTGGCTCACTGACCTCCAGTGCTCTAGACCTGTGCCAACGGCCTGCTGGTCCTGGGAGCTGCCAGCAGCTTGCCCTCTCCTCTGCCAGGCTTGCCTTTGTTCATCGCTTCAGCCCTAAGTATGTCACTTCCCCACTAATCTTGAGTTCTTCACCTCCAAGACCTTCCCACAGGAGTCAGAAGAAGCCTCCGGCCTAGCATCTGACCCACGGACTTGGAACTTGCCTATTTCATTTATTAGAGAATATACACATACAGATGGTCCAATGGTTTTCTTTGCTAGTGAACCTAGGCTAAGACATTAGATAATAAAGGATAACAAAAGGAGAATAAAGCTACTGTCCCTACCACAGCTTCCTTCCAACTTCATCCACTTTGTAAAATTCAACAGCTTCCTAAGCCTGGGCTCCTTTAAGCCTTTGTTGACAATCTCTTTTCAGCAGTCATGTTCATGCTCAAAAATTATCTGTGGCTCCCAAATACACAGAGCCAAGGTTAGTAAACTATGCCTTGTGAGCGAAGAACATATATCATTTTAAATGGCTCAGGAGAGGGAGAAAGCACATGAATAATAATGTTACAAAATATGAAAATGTTATGCCAAATCAGGTTTTATTGAAATACAATCATTTTCATTGCTTACGGAGTATCTATGGCTGGCTTTTGTACCCCAACACCAGGACTGAGTCACCACAAAAGAGTCCATAGCATAAAACACTTACTATCCAGTCCTCTGGCACAAGTGAGTCCTGGCTCCTGGCCTGCAGTCCAAATGCCACAGCTGTGGGCCTGACAATCCAGGTCACCACTCTGGATTCGACTGCTCATCCTATGCCCGACTTCCTTCCTCCTGAGACCACAATATCTGCTCCACCGAAATGCTCTCCAGCTGTCCCAAACACAGCTCCCTTCTGTGTCCCTGCTCTACAGCATAGCCCACATCCCTCCCAAACTGGCCTTGGTTAAAAAAAGAAAAAACGGTTTCAAGTGCATCCAGGGCCCCTTTTCTCAGCACGACTGGTCACAGTGAGAGATGAAAACAACACAAATGCCCATTGATAGGTCACAGGTTGAATAAGCTGGACAAAGACATGAAGGTCCTGGAGCTGCAGGAAGGAACAAGGACATTAACCACCCACCACTGTGGATGGCGGAAGTGACAACAGCAAGGAAGAGACAGTATCCACACCCTACTGCGAGTTCCCAAGAAGGGATACAAATAAATACATCCGTCCGTGTATGTTTAAATGTTGCTTAGTACCATTAAGGAACATTGGACTTGAACCCAAACCCATAGATATAGCAAGAAATGGTGCCCAGTCCTGGGCCATCCTCAGGATTTAAGTCGGTGACTCTACAGGCACAGCTGCGGTGGCCACCCACCCAACTGGGGAGGAACCTGCTCTGTCCAGTCGGGCCCTATGCATGGAGGGAGGAAATGGGGTATTGATGTGTGCAGGGGAGAGCAGATACCTCCCACATGCCTTATTCCCTGAACAAGACTTTGGAATCTTGGCCAAATTACAAGTAATTACTATAAGGTCAATTAAAAGGGAAAAAACCTGTAAGACTGAAAAAGGAAGCAAATGAATGCAACTCTATATCTGGTTTGTAACCTAATTCACCTGAACGTATCAAGCGTGGTGGTGGGAGGGGGGGGGCGGGGGCAGGAGAAGGAGAGCAGGGACACTGTTGTTGGGTAAACAGAGGTCACTGGTTCCCAGATACAGGGGAAAGATGTAGCTGACTTCTGCTATGAAGAGATAGCCTGGGAAACCCTGTGTTGGGTCTTGTTGAGTTGAACCGACCATTGGCAGTTTTTTGGTTTGGTTTTGTTGTGTTTTAGTATGTGGGGGAAAGGGGAAGAAGGAAGCATAGAGTGTAAAATGGTTAAGGGATCAACTACTATCACTCCTCTTGAACAAAAAAGGCTCTGGGTAGAAGGGAATAGAAATACTTATGGCTTCCTGGTAGTTCCTGGGGAACCCTGCAGTTTGAAATCACCAGTACTCGGGGCAGAGAGGAGGCTTTACAGTCTGGAAGCCCACAGGGCCCTGCCATTTAAGGTCCCTGTGAGTCTGAACTCGCTCAATGGCAGTGGGTTTATTTTCTTTCTTTCTTTTTTGCGGGGGCTGTTTAAATGTGGTTTTTGTTCAGTTTGTTTGTGGAGTCCCTGCACTACTAGCTCAAAGATGGGTGATTTGAACTTACCCAAATGAGACGTGGAAGAAAAGGTTAGGTGGTGAGCTTCCCCTAGCTCGCAGACATGACACCCCTGTGCAGGCCGTCCACTGAGCACACATGGGTCATCATAAGACAGAACTGATTCCATGGCGACTACTTTATCATCCCCGGCCCCCCCACACCCCGGGAGGCTCTGTTTCTAAGTACCTGGGGGGGTGGGTGGCTGTGGGGGTGTAGGCGATACTGAAGGTGATTCGACTGTTCACAAGATGAACCTCAAATATGAGAGTCAACAATTGAGCACTCCGGGATTCCCGGGAGACAGAAAGCCCCCATGTTAGGCTGAGATGGCTGCCTCGGCGTGGACTTCAACCAATGACAATTCCGCGTGTGGCAGAGTGCCGCTGCACTTGATAGGGCTTCCAGCAGCTGTGTTTGCAGACGGACAGCATCCGGCCTTGCTTGCCATACACCTCTGCATGGACTGTGACATCCAGTCCCCAACCTTTTGGTTAGCAACAAAGGTCTAAACCATGAGCAGTACCCAGGGTTTCTGGAGAAGAGGGATCTTAACTACCCACAGGGCCCCCTTCATTTGGTCTATAAAGGATTTGTCCCTTTGTACTGAGTTTAGAAGTTCGTCCCTGATTAAGGGAGGACTTAGCTCAAGGAAGCTTTACCACATTCACCCCTCTTAGAAGGGGCTCAAGGCTCTGCCCAACCTCTTTGTACTGCCTCAACAGCCCTAAACAACCTAACTTTGGCCTGCATTCTAGGTGAGAGACCAAGACTTCTATCTTGTTTAACCCACAGAGGTTTGTAGTTGTTTTATCTATAAGCACCTACACATATACCAATTTGCCCAGACATAGACTCGACTTTCTCTTTCTAGTTAGAGTTTAGTTCCTCATTTCCCCATCGTACCCTTTTGTCTCTGCACAGAGACATACCCTTCTCCGTACTTTGGTCATTTTCCTCCACCCCTTGTATGGCAGTTTTGTGTTGTTGTTTTGGAAATGTCTAAACAAGAACCAAATAAGACCCTCTTATTGCATCCCCCAGGGATCCATTTTCTCCCTTTCTCTTTCATTCCTGGTTTAAGGTGTAGAGACACAGCTGATGGAGCTAATCACCTGAGAAGGGTGGCGGATAGAACAAGAGCCTCAGTTTGGTGTAGCTTAGCCTGCTGTGCCTGCATCAGAACTTTCCAAACGAACAGCACAGTGAACTGAGCATCCTGGATAACCCAGCTCCCCGGAAGTCAAAAGCCCTCCCAAGGCACATTTCATCCCTCACAGCACAGATAACCTTGTGAAGAATCTTCAGAATCAGGCAAGAGAATGGACGCACTGGACATCCTTATTTCTTTATTTCTATGAAGGGCTGGTTTCAGTCTCACCTGCTTTCTGGAAGCTACATTCCTAGCCACTGGATAGAAGAACTTTTGCTAAAGCAATCTTGTAAAGATGACAACTCTATGTTCTCATTGCTCCACCCTACCACTCACAACCAATCAATCATGCTATGAAGATGGAAATTGGGAATTGATAGGAGGAATCGCGGGCTGTCTCTTGATGATCTAAGTTAAGGGTGGGTAATCACTCTTCATCGCTGTGGCCAACAAAATAAATACTGATGCCCACCCCCTATGTATGTCTTCCGGAGTCCGTGATGGCTCCACAGTGGAATTGTCACCTTCCATGCATGCGATCTAAGTTCCATTCCTGGCAATGCACCGCCACTGACTGAATAGATGCTTACGTGCTGCTACAATACCGAGTAGGTCTTTTATAGCAGGTTTTCCCGACTAAGAGAGACTAGGAAGAAAGATCTGGTGATTTACTTTGGAAAATGAGAAACTGGCCAGTGAATATCCTATGGATCAAATTGGTCCAATTCACAACTCATCACAGGGACACCGGGGTACGGCCGGGTAGCATTCCATTCAGCTGTGCATTGGTGTATTGTGAGCCAGAGCTGCCAGAGGGCAGCTCGCTAGCCATCTCATTTTAACAAGCCAGCGGCTGCTGCTGCTGCTGCTGCTGCTGCTGCGCAGACACTAAACCTGGAGGAGCAGTTTTTTTCTCAGGAGCTGCCACGCCTTTTCCTTGCCACCACACACCTAGAGATCAAAAGGTCCCTGATGCAGTTAGGTTTGATCCTAGTATCTTATCATTTGATCTCCTCTGGTTCCATTTTAAAGTGGTTTCTGATTTTAAGTAAGAAAAGGTGGGGCTAAGCCCCGGTGGCGTGGTGGTTGTGTTCAGGACTGTGGCCCACAGGGTTGGTGGTTCAAATCCAGCAGGGGCTCTCCAGGAGCAAGACTGGGCCTCATACTCCCACCAGGGCAGTGATGCCAAAAAAAAAATAAAACAAAAAAAAAACAGAAACAAAAGCTGAAAGGGAAACATATATGGTGCCTCAGCCTGGTGAACGCCCTCTGACCGCAGACCCAGGATATGCGCAGCCTGTCATGCAGAGCGCATCTTAAACTGGATTACTGCACATGTAGTTCGATTAGAACACAATGCCGTTAACATCAGACTCCCCTTTGGCCCATTTAAAATTTCTCTGGTTTTTAACATTTCCTGCTTTCTTTTTGAGTGGGGTGTCTCTGTGGTTGAGGTCTTGCCGTGTCTTGGTGTGTGGGGCTTTATTTTGCTTTGCAGCAAAGCCATGCTGAACTCCACATAGGCACAGTGCTCCACTCCGGACCTGCCATCAACCGAATGGAATGGCTTGGATGATCATTGAGCTTCAGAAGAAAGGATGTCACAGCGTTTCAACAAGTGAGCATGAAAGGGTTCGGTTCTAGCCGAGCGCATTGATGTGAATGCATGTGGTCCCCTCGACTCTCCGCTAGCCCCGGCTCAAGCCCTGCGTTCTCTAGGCAGCCTCTTCATCCCCCAGAGCAATCGACTGAGGAACATAACTAGCCAGGGAGCTCAGGACAACAGCACATGTGAAGACATCCGTGGATGAAGCTCTATTATGAAAAGCAGTCTGAAAACTGCTGCTGCTCTAAGATGTCTATCGAGCTCCTAGGACAGAGGGAGGAGCCCAGCATACACTCGGAACAAGCTGGTCTTCAATAACCCCCATCCCTGCCCCTCCCTCCCGCCAGCCTGCAGATGGGGGCCAAGCCATTGAGACTCCAGTGAAGAAGCAGAGCATGCCGAAGGTAGTAGGTAGTGGAGAAGGAGATGTGTGTGTGTGACAATGAAGATGGGAAAAACACACAACATTTTTAATGACATAAGCATTAAAAGCACAGAAACAAGTCACACTTACTGATGGGCCAGCCCCAAAGTGGCCGATACAGCATGACAAATAGCTACAAAAGTCCTGCTTATGAATTTTACAGATGCTGTACCTGCCTCACCCCACCTGCCCCTACCAACCACCGACCTAAATGGCAGTGGGAATGAAAAATTCCCAGAGATTTGCTCAAAGCCCGTGGGGGAAAGGGAGATAAGTTCAGAATACTGTATTGATTCTCAAATCCAGAATGATACCATGCATCATTAAGTAAAACATTAAACAAATCATTTATCATGTGGCCCCTTCCATCCGACTCCCTCTTTATCTTCCACGCTCACTGGTGTGCTCTGCCTGCACTCCCGCCACCTGCAAAGCATCATGGTCACTCCCGCCGAGTGTCTAGCTCCAGGCTGTCTCTGTACCTTAATTGCTCATCCCTAGAAGACCTCCCCCAGTGAGCCCTGGCCTTCTGAGAGGCTCGAGGACAGGATTGATGGGTGACATCATCCATTTATTAAATTTTACTAAGATTTAAACTGGTCCATATCCCTTGGAGCAAATGCTGCTTCCTCTGTCTTCTATCAACATGAAAGTGCCTGCTAGCGTTCTTCTGTGGCTCCAGACATTTTCAGACATGGCAGGAATTGTTGGTTGGAGCCATCTCTCATAATATTATGTGCTTAGGACAAATGCTGTGTGGTTGCTGCTTGATACAGCTTTTGCTAAAGAGGCTGGTGAATAAATATCCCTCGGGTGGGAGCAGCTCCACTCAAGTAATAAACCCAGAGTGATAGTGACAGAAGGGAAAACCACCAGGTGGGTCAGTCCGATGTCATTGGCATCTCCAGCCCATTTGGTGGTATTGGGCGCCATTGAGTCAGCTTTGAAACAGAGCAAACCAGCCCAGGTCTGGACCGAGCCCCCACTGCCCGGTCCTGCAACCACCCACACATGGCCTGTTTGGTGCGAGTCCATTGTTACAAGCACGGTGTCTGTCCAGCCCCAGAGAGTCCTCCTCTTCTTTGCTGCTCTCCCACTTTACCAAGCACGATGTCCTTCTCCAGGAACATGTCCCCTCCTGGCCAAAGGAAAGGGGAGGAAGCCTTGCCATCCTCGCTTTTAGGGAGCACTCCGGCTCCACTTTTTCCAGACAGATGTTTGTAAAGAATGTGGTATATGGATAAGTAAAGGCGAAGGGGGAGGAATGTCAAAGGACTGGACCACCACGCTCCAACCTAGCAGGCAACCCAGAACGTCACCAGCTTTCAGAAGCAGCAGGACTGTGCAGGCTCCCTGGAGGGGGTAGCTTTGTGGCTCCTTCCTCTCATGATCTTACTGCTCGACCCATTCAAGGTCTAGCCCTCTGTTCCCTCCCTCTCTGAAGCAGCTCCACACCTCACAAAGAATGTCCTGTAAAGCCGAACCACGACATAAGAACCCACCTGTCATGTCCCTTTCGGAACTAAGATTTTGGAAACAGAGTATGTTTGTTGTGCTTCCGGTCCACTCTGCCCCACACCAGACCACCTAGGCACTTCGCCCAGGAAAGACACGTGGTCTGGTCTCAAGAGCAGGACTGCTTATCCTACTCCATCCGGTGTACAGAAGGGGGACTGATGCTGCAGTGGGAAAGTGCTCGCTGCTTTCCATGCAGGAGAGCCAGGCAAGGCACCTCGTGCACAGCCACCCCTCAATGACAGTGGAACTGTGCTACTGAACGGGTTTCAGGGACACTGCCCAAAACTAACCAATGAAAACCCTTTGGATCACAATGATTCAACCCGTGATGGGATGGCGGAGTCCCAGGCAGGGTTTTGCTCCATTGTGCATGATTGTCATGGGGTGGGGGTGGGGGGCTGACTCAACTCTGGAGCAGCAACTTCTCCCCATCCTGGGGTCTCTCCCACTCTGGTCTTTGGCAGTTGACCTTCAGCTGGTCTCACTCCCATACCCAGCATCCCCACCTCACAGGTAGACGCTGAACTCAAAAGTCACCGCCATGGAGTCCACTCCTACTCCGAGGGACCTACAGGACAGGGCAGAACTGCCCCCGGGGATTTCCAAGGCTATAACTCCTGAGGGAAACACAGAGCATCCTCTTTCTCTCTTGGAGCAGCTGGTGGTTTTGCATTTCTGACCTTGTGATTAGTAGTCCAGTGCGTAGCCCATTAAGACTGCCCCGGCTCTTATCAGAATGTTTAATGTGCCTGCCCAGGTTTCATGTCACATTGACTGTAAGGCAGCTTACAGATGAATTAATGCTCATGAATGGGAGCCATCTTTATTTGGGGTTCTGACAGCACAATGCCTTCTCCTCTGATGTGTGGCCTCTGGCCTTCTGGCTTAATTCAATTGTGCTAGCTGTTCCCACTGTTTCTGCCAACAGGCGACATAGAACTAGAAAGCATTTCTTTCCTGCCTCAGATGAACAGCACAGGCAGTTACCACCTCAGGGCTTCCCTAATTCGAGCACCCAGTTTGCAGAGAAATGAGAAAGACACTGGACTTTAAAAAGGAACTTCATAATGCTAGAGGTTTACCACTCAAGGACATATTTTCAACATGAAAATATTTTATTTTCATGAAATGATAGCCTACAGACCCCAGCCTTCGGGGAGAATCTACAGTAATGTCTACAGCCAATTTTAATCATGGAATGATATGTGATAGAGTTACAGATTGTTAAAATGTAATGTTTCTTGGGTTATGTGAAATCCAACAGATTCATTTTATAGAATCCTGCTAGATTAAATTACAGTATTACTAGTAACTAAATGAAAGCATTGAAAATGATTTCTCCTTTTCTGTTAACTACTTCATCCTACAAAACATTATTGGTTTAGGTTCACAAATACTAATTTCCACATTATAACTAAAACGCTTTAAAATCTGACAAAATCAGCAACAGTACAAGCAGCAGCAGCAAAGAGAAGTGAACAATGGTGTGTGCTAGCCGTGTGTTCAGATGAAGCAGCAGAGTCCACGCGTCCCTGGAGCTGGGAAACAACAACAGTTTGGCCCAGGAAGCACTGGACCTTTCTGTGGACCTTCACACAGCAGGTCAGCCCCTGGATACATGTGAGCCAGGCTCACCAAAACACTGTTCTTGCTGTTATAACTACCTATAGGGATATGTTTTTTAAAAATAAAATTCCACTGAAAGACTCCCCTTTGTGTCACCCATCCTCCCCGGCCCCATCAGGGCACCAGGTATGGTCTACCCCACTCCCGACACAGACACACTCCCCTGAGGACAACACTGTTTGTTTACATCACCATTTAAAATGAAAATCAGCAAGCCTATATTGGTACTGATATAATTTTTAATCTGACAAAAAGTGTGGGAAGGACTGGGCGAATCCAACCTATAATGATGACAACGAGGTGAAAGCCAAGATGGCCTGGCCCAGCCCCTGTTGGTGAGAACAGAACAGACACGACTGGGTGTGCCGTGACCCAGCCATGCCCAGTTAGGAACGTAAGCCAACCCTGCCCCTCCTACTCCTTCACTTATCTTGTCAGGCTTCACTCTAGGCCAGGGGCTGGCAAACTTTTGAGACAGAAGAACCTGTTCCTCAAAACAATTTAAAAAGTATTCAAGAACCACAAATATAGTTTTACAAATGAAATCACCATTATCTGAAACTTTTCAACGTTACATCAGAGCCACATGTATATGACATAAAAGCCACCTATGGCTGTGAACTGCAGTTTGCTGACCCCTGCCCTAGACCTACTCCAGCATAGGCACCCCTGGCCAGGCTACTTCATCAATACCACGCAGTCCTAAGCAAAGAGAAACCAGTCATCCACCCATAACCAAAGTGCACTTCAATGCAGACTCGAGGGCTCTGGGGAAGACCAAACCATCCCAGTCCAAAGACCACTGGTAGGTTTTCCTCCCTTCCTTCCTTACCCAGTACCCCATCAAAATATTAGCCATCATAAGAAAGCAAGCTGGTGTGAATGAATCAGAAGTCGTGAAACAGGTCAAAACCAGCTACTTAACCCTCTTCTAGGCTGCTACGACCACCACCACCCCACTCAACCAGCGTGAAGAGACCAGGTCTGTGCGACACACCTGCCTCACCAAAGCACCACAGTGATGATCAAATGTAGCTTTAACTCCATAAAGCTATGCCCATGCGGGTTGGCAGCTCATGGATAAGCATGAAGTTCCTTTTCCAAAGAGCTCACCTAAATTGTCCGTTTATGAACAGAGTCGTTTCCCCTGAAGATATCTTGGAGCATCTGCGCAGCCACCAGCAGCAAGACCTAAAACAATAATGAAAACCATCAGCGCTGATACCAAAGGCTCAAGTAGAAAGAAACTGTTTTAGAAAGGATGATAGGGCTAGACCCCAGTGGCATAGTTGTTGCGTGCAGGGCTGGGGTCCATTGGCTTGGGGTTCAAATCCAGCAGCAGCTCTCCGGGAGCAAGGCTGGGTAGCTCCCATGACCACCAGAGGGCAGTGATGCCCCCCCCCCCCATGATGATGGCAGCATATATACAAATGTGCTTGATACAGTTGATGTATGGATTGTTATAAGAGCTGTAAGAGCCCCTAATAAATTGATTGATTTAAAAAATAGAAAAGAAAAAAACCCATCAGCATCAAGTAATGATATAGACATCAGTGCCTGAGAAGTCTCAATCTATACATTTGGCCATTTCTCCCCCCGCAATGAGTGTGAGAGGAAGTAACTCAGGAAACAATGAATTTCCGTTGCAACACATGGGCTGGGAATTCTCTCTACCAACAGGGGATTGAGGTCCCAAGGCACTTATTTTGAAGACCAAAATTATGTTACTGTTGGCAAAGAGGCAAAACATTTTTTTTCCTTCCCCGTGATTGGAATGCTTACTGGCCCTACATCTGAATGAGCGTCAAAGGATGTGAGTCCCTCCCCTGCCCCATGGATACCAGAAGCAAAACTGAGAGGTGCTCAACTCTGATTCCTTTTAAAAGCGGTTTCCACGAGCTGTTCTTGTCTTATCTTCACCTTTTCCTTGCTTAGTTCCTTTAGCTGCTAAAGGTTAGCCGGTCAGTGAAGCAGCTGTTTCCCATCTTGTTCCTGTTTCTGTTAGTGATTACAGCCTGACTGACCATGAACCCCAAATCGAAGCAGAGTCCCTCAACTCAAACCCAAACTCGCTCTCATTGAGCTGCTGATGGCTCATAATGGCCCTGCAGGACAGGGTGGACCGGCACCTCTGGATCCCAGACGAAGACTCTTTCGTGGAGTAGAAAGCCTCATCGTCTCCCAAGGAGCAGCAGGTGGTTTCAAACTACTGACCTTGAGGTTAGTAGCCCAACACCTAACTCCTGGGTTAACATTGGCAGGTTGGAAGGTCAAGTCCACCCAGAGGTATTTGAAACAAAGGTCTTGTGATCTATTTTGGAAAAACTCAAGTCACTGAACATTTGATAGTAGACATTAACTAGATTATTAGTTCCTTGGGGTTATAGCAGGGGAGGACAGAAGTAAGGGAAACTAATAATAATGAGTACAAGAATGGAGAAAATGTTCTTAAAATGGATGTGGTGACGGTTGAACAACTTTGGAAAATATATTTCAGCCATAAAATTGTAGGGAACATGAAATATAAGCAAATAAAACCGTTGAAAGTAAAACATCAATTAAGGAAAAGAAAACTATGAAGCGCAGGTCTACTGTGACACATGCCGAGACCAGCGTGGCCAGCTCCATGGCAGCCAGGTTATGCTGCTCATCCCAGCGTGGATCGTAGAGCTCAACACAATGGCCCGATACATCAAGCACAGAAATGGATTGAGCCAGATACAGAGCCAAGTCCTCCTAGGAACCACCCTAGGGCATATCACCAAAGCTGGGTCAGGTGAGGAGACCAGGTAGAGAAATGCCGGCGATTCACCAAAACCAGACCGACTCTCTGCCAGCGCGTCAGTTCTGGTGGACAGCTGTGTGGTGAGATGATCTTTGTGAGGGAAAATCTAGGCCTCTCCTCTCTGCTTATGAAAAGATAATCTCCAAATGGAATCAAATGAGCACTAGGAGAACATGCAAGTGAACAGTTTCATAATGCAGGCGCTGGGGAAGGCCATTTTAGCATGATACCAAAGCTTACACTATAAAGGATTGAGACATCTGTCTGGCTGCATTTTTAAAGTCTATAATATATGAATGGCAGAAACAAAACAAAAAGACAGAAACCCAGATTTTTGTCAAAATATAAGATAAGAAATCATGGAAAGTATTTACACAAAAGTTATAAACAGTTGCTATCCAATGATGAAGAAATATCTTTAAAATCAATGAGGCAATTAATACTCTCCTTATAATAGACAAAGCAATTTACTAAGGTTTCCATAGGAGAAAAATATAATAAGAAAACATATGAAAAGCTATTTAACCATATTAATAATAAACTGGTTTAAAATATTTTATAAGTTGAAGTTTTATTTTCTACCTGTCAGATTGGTAAAGAGTCAACAGACTAAAAATGGTCACGATATAGATACTCAAGATGGGAGTACAAATTGGGGACATCTTTCTACAGCAACGCAGGAGACGTGCTGTCATAGGCGTGATGACGACAGCCCAGAGACTCCCTGGGGCTCAGCTCTGTGCTGTGACGTACGCAGTTACCTGAAGCAGTTACCTGAATCAGAATGAATTCAAGGGCAACAAGCTTGTTTTTTGTTTTTAAATGAGCAGCCCTGTTTCTAGAAGTCTTGCTGCATGCAGCTAATTGTGTAAGCAGAACGAAGGCTGTAGATGGCATTGTTTATCATCAATGGGGGGGGGGGGGGGGGGAGTACATGTGCATAAGGCCCACAAATAGGAGCCATGTTGGTGAAATGACCCAGACATTAAAAATGATGACCGAGGTCTAGGATGATGTGTAAAGAAATCCCTGATATGTATCTAAGTGAGTTAAGCAGTTAAATGACCTTGCGCAGTGTGACTCTGCAGTGCTTCTGGGAGTTTCCTAGACACCCAGAGAGATATCTAGAAGGATGCTTATCAAAAGAGTTTTGATTACCTCTGGCTATCAGAATTTAAGTTGGTTTTCTTCTTACCTTTTTTACATTATTTGAATTTCATAATTCAATGAGCATAGATTATTTTTTCTCAGGAAAACAATGGCACTGTCTACCATCCAAGTGTTCCACAATGAGACTCCATAAATGGTTCCCCCTTTCTTCTGTGCCTTCTCTGCCTGCCATGTGTGCTCACAGTGAATGCTAGCTGGAGTCTTCATCTCCAGCTCCTAGTTATTCCTTAGGACAACTGCAAACTTGCCCCCGGATTCCAGAGACAGCCCTGTAACCCTCTTCTGCTGGAAGCTAGCTCCAGTGAGTTGGGGGTATACCACCAAAGGCGGTGGAGGTGGTGGTGGGGGGAGGTGGTGACCGGTGGTGGGGGGAGGTGGTGGCTGGTAGCGGCGCTGGAGTGCATTCTGACTCCAGGGACTCCACATGTGGAGAGGAAGACTGCTTACAAGGTATTCAAGGTTGTGACCCTTTGGAACCAGCACGCCAGGCCTTTCTTCTGAGGTGCTTTGGTGTGGCTTTGAATGGCCAACCTTTCAGCTGATGGTTGAGTTCTTAGTTGCTTGTGCCACCCTGAGACTCTGTGACCAATCCTGCAGTGTTTCTCTTTCTTTCCTGCCTGTCACTCATTCCCATTCTACGGGATGAGAAGACAATCAACCTTCTAGTCACACAAATGAAGGCTTACCATGCACAATTTCAGCTGACCTACAGTTCTGGTAACTGAGGCAAGAAGCTCACAGCTAGTATAAGAAAAGGGTAAAGAACAATTTCAAGAGACAGGTAGATTCACTCCTGCCTAACAAGGGAATTGATGAAGACACTACATGAATAAAGATAAAATCAGAAGCGACATAATTGCCCAGATGGGCTATTGCTATGGTTAAAACATTCTCCATTATAGGATGGTTAGTCGCATCCCAGATTTATTTTTATTAGATTATGTTTATACATGAAAAGCTTTCTCCTCCGATTTAGACTAAAACTCATAAATATATTCCTATAATGTACCCGTTATTTTCCATCTATTTCCTGGCAAACAAATTTATTCCCCGCATTGTCTGATTTCCAAAAGTTCAGGAGTTCTGTATAATACATGGTCCCTCATAAAGCCATAATTATAAATCTAGCTAACAAGCCACAGTGCCTTGTAGATGCACAAGCCCTTTAATAAGTAGACTAGATGTAGAGAATGGATCCAATTAATGCCCCCTCCTCTCTGGGGAGTTCCTCCCCCAATAATTTCCCTAGGAGTTAGACAAAGGACAAGCGTCAGTGTTTGATTTCAGAGTTGATTGTGCGCGGGACTGCGGCCCACTGGGATGGAGGTTCGATTCCAGCTCCACGGAGCAAAGGCTGGGCCACCTACTCCCACCACCTGAGAGCAGTGAAGCGCCCCCCCCCCCAAAAAAAAAAGAAACAAAAAAAGAGAGTTGAGCAATGACAAGACAGAACGAGGGCGACCCCATAGAACCCAGCACCAACCTGTGGCCACTCTGTTCTGGCCCCTCCTTTGTGCAGGGGCATTTCTCTAAATGGGTGGTTGGGCAGAAAGGACCGCAGGAGTCCAGGTTTCAGAGTGAAAATACTAGGACTTAGGTGACAAAACAAGAACAGCAATGGTATAGTGAATGCAGAGAGCGAAGCTGGTTTTGTCACATATTAGTCAGGGGGTGTTAGGAACTGACTGGTACCCCAAAAGATAGGCTGAAACCCAACCCTTGCACCCATGAATGTTACCTTGCTTGGGGAGATGGGACCTTTCTATGAAGATCCTTCCAGCGAGGTTGTGTCATCTCAGGGATGACTTATAAAAGGAAGGAGCAACGGTGATGAGAAAGGACCCCGTGAGGTGCCTCTGCAAGTGCAGGGAATGCTCAGAGAGGCTCAGGGGCCACCAGACGCCGAAAGGGGAAGAGAGAAAGATAGGGCTCATGCGCCGAAGCTGGATTTGCGGCCGTCAGAGCTGTGCACCAAGAAATGTCTGTTCTTTAAAGACATTTCATGGTCTCTTGTTACGGCAGCTCTAGGAATCAAAGACACTGGCCTTTAATCAAGTGACTTAACCTCTCTACTCTGTTTCCTGCCCTGCAGTAATGCCCATTAACAGAATTAGTGTGATGTTCATAGGAGATAAAAAGTACCTAAAGCAATCAGAAGCACTCAATGGTCAAAGGACATCTTGTTGGTCCTCCAACAGGCTAAGAGCAGTGCCGGGCTCAGTTCCTGGTCGACACTCGCTGTTGTCTGAGCAGCAAAAGATCGTAATGAGGACATCTCGACAGAACCCTCTTTCTAGAAAAGCCTGGAGACAGGATCTGTTTCCACATCGCCCTGCCTACCTATTGAAAAATACATGTTGTAAGCACAGATCTTACTCTTCCAAACAACTGGAAACTTGGTTCGAAGGTACCAGGAGCTTTAGTGAAAGGAACCTTAAATAACGCAACCTTCTCTGTATTGTTGTACAATAAGCAATGAGATGACTTCCACACCATACCTCTTCTATCGTCGTAATCTAAGAGGAACAGGTAGATAGCACCAAAAGGCACCAAATTTATTGCCTAAAGTACCCATCAGACACTGAACAAGGCTTAGGTGATTCAGTATCGTATGCCACTTCCTTTTCTTAAGAGAAAGCTTAGATAGAAGTCCCCTTTACCTGCTGGCACATAATACTGTCATCATCAAAGTAGAAATAACAATTCTTACTTATTTCAGTTGTTGGTAGATGGGATGAGAGAAAACAGATAAAGTTCTTAGCATAAGAACATGATCTGAGAGTTCAGCGTATTGAACAACTCTTAATCATTCACTGCACAGCAGCAAAGACACAATATGTTCATAGACTTTTAAAAAACATGGTGGAAAGTAATCTGATTGACAGTCTCTAGGCACTTCTTCAGGGTGAAGGTTTTATGACTGCTTGTTTTTCACTTTTCACTTGGCATAATCCCCACAGAAGGATTGGTGAGGAACTGGGAAACCAAGTGGCTCTCTAAGCTGAGAGGAGTGGATACAGTGCTCCCAGCAGCAAAAACCTCACTGCAGATGCCAGGTAGCCATGAACACATCTGTGGTCGAGTTTCATTAAAAGGTAAGGAACTGGGCTGAGGCCCGGCGGCGTAGTGGTTGTGCACGGGACGGCGGCCCACTGGGATGGAGGTTCGATTCCAGCTCCACAGAGCAAAGGCTGGGCCTCCTACTCCCACCACCTGAGGGCAGTGATGCCCCCCCAAAAAAAGGTATGGCACTGTGGTGTCCAGTCTAACCCCACGTGCTGTTGACTTTGTGTACAACAGAACACAACCACGGCCTGGCCAGACGCCAGCCTCACGCTGGTTCTAACGTCGGAGCCCATTGTGGCAACCTCCGTGTCAATCTGTCTCCTCAAGGGGCCTCCTCTCTTGTACTGCCTGTCTACTTTACCAGGCATGGGGTCCTTTTTCTAGGGACTGGTCTCTCCTGACAACATGTCTTCTGCATGAGGAGGAAAGTCAGAAATGAGTCTACCTGCCTGGTATGCAGTGGGTTTTAAGTTGCTTTGTCAACCACAAGGTCAGCAGCTCAAAGGTCCGCAGAGAGAAAGATAAGGCTGTCTAGTCCCCCAGAGATTGAGAGTCTCAGAAACCCACAGGCCAATCTCACGTGTCCTCCAGCATGGCTACGAGTCAGAATGGCCTCAACAGCAGTGAGTTTGGTTTGGAGTTTAAACACTGTCCTGGGTTGTTAGAAGCAATGATAACAAAACCACTGCCTTTGGATTAATTCAGATGAACAGAGTGCGTGTATTGAGTTCCCCAGGCTATCACTCTGTCCGCACCAACAGCCTCAGCTTGCCCTTGTACATCTGAGCCGCCTACCCCGTAGCTAGCAATACAGTGCTTACCCAATAGCGCCACTGGGACTCCTTGAGTTATAAATGTATGTTCATATTTACAAGACAAGCAAAGAAGAAAAATCCACTCAATTTACTTCAGGATGAACAGACACTACTCATGTCTTAAAGTTATCCCTAAAGTTTGACACTTAGTGCTTGAAATCATAAAATCCAAGAAAAAAGGAAATATGCCAAATAGTTCTGCAGTAGCCCTAAAGAGGGGTGAGGAGAGGCACAAAAAAAAATGTCTTTGAAAACAAATTCGTCCAAGTTCCACTACTTGGCACGGATTTACTTGTTTTACTTTTGTTTCTGAAAACTTAAGTACAGTGCTATCATGAGAAGCCCAACTCCTCAATGGGCAGGGTGGGGGTTTGCGGGGTGGGGTGGGGTGGGGCACAATTCTCTGTCTAGGGCTTCCTCCCATAATCCCTAGAGAGTCTGGAGGCTGGTCAGGGTTCAGAGAAAAGCAGGCAAGCACAGCACTTCCCTCCATCAACACCTCAGACTCGCAGAAATGAGAAGGAACACTCAGTGCTGACCCAGCTTGACCCTACTGAGTCACAGGGCCGAACTGCCCCTGTGGGTTTTCCAGGATTACAATCTCTTCCTGGGAGCAGAAAGCCTCCTCTTTCTCTCACGCAGTGGCTGGTAGTTTTGAACTACTGACTCGGCGATTGACAGCCCAGTGCATAGCCACTTTGTCACCAGCATGGCCAGCACTTCTGGTGAGAAACAGCAGACTCTTCTTTGAAAGTAACATTTCGGCAAAGTACAAAGAAGAAGCAGTACACAGAAAAAAAGATTCCCTGAGTCTGTGTGCGAGATGCTGGTGTCAGCCAGGTTAGTGGAACTTCCCTAGTTCCAAGCAGTTCAGCTGGTTTGAATGATTAGTTGATAAATCAGTGGTTTCAAGCTTATTGATACACAGATTCCTTTATTTATGTGCCACACAACGTACTTTGGAAAGTAAGGTAATTCAAACAGAGTTATAGAAGGTTCACTTTACCCCCAATACACTTACAATTAAATGACTACGCACAGGCCCTGTCAGTGAGTCATTGGCGAGGAAACAGCCATGAAGAATATGTGCCGACCTCACCACACTGTTCTGCAGAGCTGGGAAGAAAGACTGATCAATGCAAAAAATCCTGTACTGGTGTATAACTCACAGTTGACTTCCCTTGCAAGAGTTAAAAACCATGTAAAAGTTAAACGCACTATTAGTATGTGCAGAAGGAACCCTGGTGGTAGAGTGGTTAAGTGTTGGGCTGCTAACCATAAGGTCAGCAGTTCGAGACCACCAGATGCTCTGTGGGTGAAAGTGTTAAAGCTACACTCTGAAGTGTTCCAGTCTCAGAAGCGCACAAACGCAAGTCTACTCTCTCCCAGGGCGTTGCTGTAAGTTGTCCTTGACTCAATGACAGTGAGTTTGATTTTTACTTTTATTAATATATGGTGTAATAATGACAGCATGGACTCTACTTTGAAAAGGTTCTGAAACAGGTCCAGGTACAAAGATACCCCCTAAAAATTTGACTACATGTGGCAGTCATGTGCTTATGTTAATTTTATGATTGA
>PVJH01006937.1:21087-97256 GCA_004026705.1 Nesogale talazaci
ATGTAGGGGTGGAGTCAAGCCTGTTAATCTGGAGATAGCCATTGAGTAGCCAATGAGGCTTCTATGTGGGCATGGTTTTCTCCTGAGACTTCTGGGAAATCTCACGATATTTCCCTCGTGAAGATGAGACGCTATCTTCCTCAGTGGTTGGGAGTTAGTCTCAGAGACGATGAATCACGGACAAGACAAGATGGCAGCATCCCAGGAGCTGGAGGAGCCGGAGGAGAAGCCACACGGCCTTACCATGATGGAACCAGACCTCTGAAGCTGGGGTGGCCACATGGAGACCTCTGCCAGTGATGAGTTGCTTCTGCGGTTGATGGATCCTGAGACCTGGAAGCGAGGAGCCATGTGGAGACCCCTGCCACAGCGCTGGGATTCCACACCCACTGACCTGTGACTTCATGAGTCGGAAGGAGACTTTATAGACTGATTTCGGGCATAAGGGTTAAAATCGGACTTATGACTTTGAACTGGACTGGGCTCAATGTCCTGTTCCTCTTGAATATAAACAATTCCCTTGTATCTATATGAGTGTCTATGAAATTTGTTCCTCTAGTCTACCCGGACTAACACAAGTGGTACCAGGAGTGCTTCTAGAGAAATAAAATCATAAATATGGGTTTCTTTAATTGGTTCTCCAATCAGATTAGTCTTAAGGGCACTGGTGATGCTAATTCTAGACTTAAAGCCATGGGTAATTTTGCCAATCCTACTAGTCCATGGTGTGAAATAGCAAAGCTGATACCTAAAGTAGGAGCAGCGATGGATGGGGTGCTGATTACAGGAGAGACTCTGGGAAATCATGTTTGATATTTTCCAGCAGTTTTGTCCAGATGCCAAGTATAAGAAAACTGGTTGGCTGGTCCTCCTTACGATGGATTATGTGATTAAGGAGAGGGATTGCCTCAGGGCCTCGGAAACACACCTTAAGTTTCAACTCACAGACATGAAGGGTTCTGTCTGTGCTACAAAGGAGAGCCTTCTTGCCTGTAGTAAAAGAGTCGATATTGCTGAGAACCAGGTCCAATGTCTCATGATGCGAGTGGCTGAATTACAATGTCAGCTGAACGGCAGATCTAGAACAGTGTCCAAAGCCAAAGTGAGGGCATTGATAGGAAAAAACTGGGACCCTGAAACATGGGATGGGAATATATGGGCTGATGATCCAGAAGAGGAGGATATTATGCCACCACTAGAAACAATTGAACCAGCCCAGTCAATAGATCTACCCCACCCAGCTGAAGAGCGTAGTCTACTATCAACAAAACAGCCCACACCTGAGCAGATCAACCAACCTACTCAAGGTGAAACGCCAGGTAGGGCTGCATCTCTACCATTGCCTGAGGGAGATGACTTACAAGATAGTGCTGAGAACACCCAGGAAACACCCTCACCATTGATAGTTTCTGCTAGACTTATAACTAAAATTAAGGCAAGGAAAAGTCCTAAGGGTGAGACCGGGTGATTACTCAAGAAGAAGTACACTATACTCACAAAGAACTGCTATTATGTACAACAAAAGCTTGGGGAGTATCCCTGGGAATGGTTACTGAAGGTGTGGGATACTGGTGTAAGAAATGTAATATTAGATCAGTCTGAGTTTCTGGATATGGGATCCCTAAGCACAGAATCTTCTTTCAATGTCTCAGCAAGAGAGGCTTAGAGAGGATTCAATTCCTGATTTGGCTGGTTCACTGAGGCATGCACTGCCAGATGGCCTAGATTAGTCCAACTTGAGATGTCTGACCTACCTTGGTACACTGTAGAAGAAGGCATCCAAAAACTGAGGGAAATTGGTATGGTGGAATGGATCTATAAGGATACTCCCATAGACCCCAAAAGGGGGTGTCCTGAGGACATATTCTTCACTACAACCATAAAGGAGTAAGTTTGTGAGGTGGGCCCCAGCATCTTTGAAGACTCCTATAATTGCTATGTTGCGTGCACCAGGATTAACTGTGGGAACTGCCTTAAGTGAACTCTGACATTTGCCCACTATGGGACTGATTGGACTCCGTGGTGACAGAGGGCAAGTGTCAGCACTGAATCAACAGAGACAGGGTGGACGTGGTTATAATAGACAACAAGGCTTTCGTAGTAATCAAAGCAGCCTGTCTCGTGTGGAATTATGGCATTGGCTATTTAGTCATGGTGTCCCTAGGAGTGAAATAGATGGGAAATCTACTAAATATTTATGTGACCTATACAGGCAGAAGAATGCTGGATCAGGTGAACAGAGGGGTAGGCAGTCACAATCACTCAGCCAATTCCCAGACCTGAGCCAGTTTACAGACCCACAACCACTTGAATGAGGGGAAGGCCGGGTCCCTTGGAAGAAGGATCCTGCCACATCACCAAAGGTTTATGCTGTTAGTCTTTCTTCTAGCCTTCCCCAAAGGGACCTGCGGCCTTTAACGAGAATGACTGTTTATTGGGGGAAAGGACATAATCAAACTTTTCAGAGATTACTGGATACTGGCTCCAAACTGACACTAATTCCAGGGGATCCAAAGTGTTTCGAAGACCTGTCAGTCAGAGTGTGGGCTTTTGGAGGTCAAGTTATTAATGGAGTTTTAGCTCAGGTACGCTTCACTGTGGGTCTGGTAGGTCCCCGAACCCATCCTGTGGTTATTTCCCCAGTTCCAGAATGCATCATTGGAATAGACATACTTAGTAACTGCCAGAACCCCCACATTGGATCCCTGAAATGTGGAATAAGGGCTATCATAGTGGGAAAGGCCAAATGGAAACCATTAGAATTGCCACTGCCTAGGAAAATAGTAAACCAAAAGCAATACTGCATTCCTGGAGGGATTATAGAGATCAGTGCCACCATCAAAAACTTGAAAGATACGGGGTGGTGATTCCTACCACATCTCCATTTAACTCACCCATTCGGCCTGTAAAGAAGACAGATGGATGCTGGAGAATGACAGTGGATTATCGTAAGCTTAACCAGATGATGACTCCAATTGCAGCTGCCGTTCCAGATGTGGTCTCATTGCTTGAGCAAATTAATACTTCTCCTGATACTTGGTATGCAGCTATTGATCAGGCCATCTCGATACCAATCTCAAAGGATCACCAAAAGCAGTTTTCCTTCAGCTGGCAGGGGCAACAGTACACGTTCACAACTCTCTCCCAGAGGTACATCAACTCTTCTACCCTGTGCCATAATTTAGTCTGAAGGGACCTCGATCGCCTGTCTATTCCACAAAATGTCACACTAGTTCATTATATTGATGACATTATGCTGATTGGGCCCACTAAGGAGGATGTATTAAAGACTTTAGATTCATTAGTATAGCATCTGCATACAAGAGGTGGGGAAAGGCTGAGCCCCGGTGGCGTAGTGGTTGTGCGCGGGACTGCGGCCCACTGGGATGGAGGTTCGATTCCAGCTCCATGGAGCAAAGGCTGGGCCTCCTACTCCCACCACCTGGGGCAGTGATGCCTAAAAAATAAAATAAATAAAAAAAAAAAGAGTTTGGGAAATTAACCCAACAAAGATTCAAGCACCCTCCACCTTGGTAAAATTTCCAGGGGTCTAGTGGTATGGTACGGAGCATGCTGAGATATTCCCACTAAAGTGAAGAACAAGCTATTGCATCTGGCTCCCCCAACAACGAAAGAGGAGGCACAATGCCTAGTGGGCCTCTTCGGATTTTGGAGGCAACATATCCCTCACATGGGTGTTCTACTTCGACCTGTTTATCAGGTGACACGAAAGGCCTCCAATTTTGAGTGGGGCCTGGAACCAGAAAAGGCTCTGCAACAGGTTCAGGCTGCCATGCAAGCTGCTTTGCCACTGGGACCATATGATCCAGGTGACCTAATGGAGCTAGAAGTGTCAGTTGTTGATAAAGATGCAGTGTGGAGTCTGTGACAGACCCCTATTGGTGAATCACAGCATAGACCATTGGGATTTTGGAGTAAAGTCCTGCCTTCTTCTGCAGACAACTACTCCCCCTTTGAAAAATAGCTGTTGGCCTGTTACTGGGCTTTGGTGGAGATTGAACGCCTCACCTTGGGCCACCAACTCACCATGAGGTCTGAACTACCCATCATGAACTGGGTATTGTCTGACCCACAGAGTTATAAAGTTGGACGTGTGCAGCAACACTCCATTATTAAATGGAAGTGGTACATACGAGATCGGGTCAGAGCAGGACCTGAAGGTACAAGTAAGCTGCATGAAGAAGTGGCCCAAATGCCCACAGTCCCCACTCCAGTCACATTACCTTCTCTTTCCAAATTTGCACCTATGGCCTCCTGGGGAGTTCCTTATGATAATTTAACTGAAGAACAGAAAAGTCCTGTTTGGTTCACAGATGGCTCTGCACGATATGCAGATGCCACTCGTAAGTGGACAGCAGCAGGACTACAGTCCCTTTCTGGGATCTCCCTGAAAGTTAATGGTGAAGGAAAATCCTCCCAATGTGCAGAATTTCGAGCAGTGCACCTGGCCATTCAGTTCACCTACAAGGAAAAGTGGCCAGATGTGAGACTGTATACTAATTCATGGGCTGTGACTACTGGCTTGGCTGGATGGTCAGGGACTTGGAAGGAACATCATTGGAAGATTGGTGACAAGGAAGTGTGGGGAAGAGATATGTGGATGGATCTCTCTGAATGGGCCAAAAAAGTAAATGTAATCATGTCTCATGTGAATGCTCATCAAAGGGTTACCGCTGAAGAGGAGGGCTTTAACAATCAAGTAGATAAGATGACACGCACTGTGGAAACTGGCCCTCCTCTTTCCTCTGCCACTCCCGTTATTGCCCAATGGGCACATGAACAAAGTAGACATGGTGGCAGAGATGGAGGTATGCATGGGCACAGCAACATGGACTTCCACTCACCAAGGCTGATTTGGTCACAGCCACAGCTGAGTGCCCTATTTGCCAGCAGCAGAAACCAACGTTAAGTTCAAGGTATGGAACCATTCCTCGGGGAGATCAATGGGCAACTTGGTGGCAAGTTGATTATATAGGACCACTTTCATCATGGAGGGGGCAGCATTTTGTTATGACTGGAATAGACATCTATTTTGGACATGGATTTGCCTTCCCTGCACGTAATGCTTCTGCCCAAACCACCATTCATGGACTTACGGAATGCTTCACTCACTGGCATGGCATCCCACATAGCATTGCTTCACATCAAGGAACTCACTTTACAGCAAATTCAGTGCGGCAGTGGGCCCATGCTCATGGAATCCGCTGGTCATATCATGTTCCTCATCATCCTGAAGCAGCTGGCTTGATAGAACGATGGAATGGGCTCCTGAAGACACAACTGTGACGCAAACTACGAGGCAACAACTTGCGAGGCTGGGGCAGTGTTCTCCAGGAAGCTGTATACGCTTTAAACTAGCGGCCAAAATATGGTGCTGTGTCTCCAATAGCCAGGGTTCATGGGGTCCAGGAACCAAGAGGTGGAAACTGGAGTGGCACCACTCACTATTACTCCTGTTGACCCACTAGCAGCATTTTTGCTTCCTGTCCCAGCAACCCTACGTTCTTTGGGACTGGAGGTCCTGGTCCTGAAGGAAGGAACTCTCCCAACTGGAAACAAAGCATGGATTCCACTGAACTGACAGCTGAGAATGCCCTCTGGCCACTTTGGGCTTCTCATGCCTTTGGATCAACAGATCAGGAAGGGTGTCACTGTACTGAGTGGTGTGACTGACCCAGATTATCAAGAAGAAATGGGAATAGTGTTACATAATGGGGGTAAAGAGGAATATGTCTGGAATCTAGGAGATCCCATAGGCCGACTCTTAGTGCCACCATGTCCTGTGATAAAAATTAATGGTAAATTACAGCAACTCCATCATGACAGGACATCTAATGCCCTAGACCCCTCAGGAATGAAGGTCTGGGTCACCCCACCAGGTAAAAAACCCCAACCAGCTGAAGTGATTGCTGAGGGCAAAGGTAATACAGAATGGATAGTAGAAGAAGGTAGTTCTACCTACCAATTACAACCATGTGATCAGTTGCAGAAGAGAGATTTGTGATTGTTCATGTATTTTCTGTTTATGAGCTTATTGAATCTTTTCTTTCCTCGTGTATGATATATCAGCTACAGTTGGACTCAGTGTGTTTTCATTTATATGTATGATAGATGTTTGATGTTAAGTATAAGTTTGATTTCATTGATGTCTGGAAATTCTATATGGGTAAAGAATTGTGTACAGGTGCCATGTTGGCAAGAGGTGGATTGTGATGGGTAGATTTATTATGCCAACATGGCCACAAAAGATTGGTGGGTCTGTTGTGACAGCACGGTCAAGGAACACACGGGATGAATTGAAGGGCAGAGATGGGAAGGGCTCAGCGAGTCCTGCCCTCTCTCTTGCTTTCAGATCTTTGGACCAGACAGCTGCCTTGTTCTTCCTGTGTCTCGACCTATAAGCAACACTACCTGTGGAACACCTAATCGTGGACTGTGTAGCTGTGAGTTGCGGTTCCTTCAAGCCCTGCTTCGCCATGCTCCTGGGATATACATCTCTTGAGCTGGGGGCTGTTGGACTCTGACATCTGGCTGACTGTTGGTGATCTGCTCTGCTGTTTGCTGCCTATGACCAGGTAGCCTGAATTGCTCTACAGAGGACACTCAGCGGCCCTCCAGACTTGAAGGACTGCCAGTCTTCTAGCTGTCTCATGGAAGTGAGTTGCACCGAGCCATTTGTACTGCTTTATAGATAGTTAACTGCTTCTTTCTTATCTTATATACCTTTCTCTATATATAAATATATAAAAAGAATTACTAGTGTCCGGGTTTTATTTCTCTAATAGAATCCTGTGTGATACACTGCATGACTATAAGAATGAAAAAAAAAAACATAACCAAAACCTTGTTAACTGCATCACTAACTCATAAGAAAATGGCCGAATAGGGCTGAGCCCCGGTGGCGTAGTGGTTGTGCTCGGGACTGCGGCCCACTGGGATGGAGGTTCAATTCCAGCAGTAGGGCTGGGCCTCCTACTCCCACCACCGGAGAGCAGTGATGCCCCACCCCCACCCCCCAAAAAAAAGAAAATGGCCAAATATTCATTCTAACTTTTATATTTTAAGTTGATTATGAAATGTTCACACAAAAAAATCTCACATCTCTTTTCTCAAAGAATTCCTGCTTTCCCCATTTCATTCCCACCATAATTTCCCATCGTTTGCAACACACACACACACACACACACACACACACGTTATTTTAACTAAGGACTTCTCTCAAAATCCAAACTCACTCCGCTGAGTCGATTCTGACTCGTGATAAGCCTTTAGAGTGGACATAACTGCCTCCTGTGTTTCCAGGATTAGACAGCCGCATCTCTCTCGTGCAGATCAGCAGGTGGGTTTAAACTACGGGTCTTGGTGTCAGGAGATCGGTGCAGAGCTCACCGTGCCATTACAGATCCTTTGATTTCTAGGTTAGAAGAAACTCTTATCTCTAACCAACTATAATATTGGTACATTATTATAGTCAATCATTGTCAAAGGCCAATTAACTAAACTTCAAATACCTGGAATTTCAATTAATTACAGTGATGAGGAGGGGTTCCATTTCCTATGGGCAAAGAAGAAACCACATTCATCTTTAAAAGGATGCAACTATTCAAAATTCAGCTTTTATCATGGATTTCCTCTGAAAGCAACTGAGCATGAAACAGTTATCAGGGGGAGGAAGGGATAAAAGAAGCGCTTATACCAAGGACTCAAGTAGAAAATGTTTTGGAAATGATGCTGGCAATGTATTTACAAATATGTGACACAATTGATGTATGGAATTTTTAAAAAACATTGGGGACTCATACAACTCATCACAATCCACACATCCATCTACTGTATCAAGCACACTTATACATTTATTGCCCCCATTGTTCTCAAAACATTTGCTTTTTACTTGAGGCCTTGATATCAGCTCCTCATTTTCTCCCCTTCCTCCCCGCCACCTCTCCCTCATAAATGCTTGATCAATTATTAATATTTTGACATGTCTTACACTGCCCAATGTTTCCCTTTACCCATCCGTCCCCCAGGGAGGGGGTTCTATGTGGATTCTTGTAATCATATCCCCCTTTCTAGCCTCACCTTGTCTCCATCCTCTCGGTATCTCCACTCTCACCACTGGTCATGAAATGATCATCTATCTGAATTCCCCCTGTTTCCAGTTCCTATCTGTACCAGTGTACATCCTCTGGTCTAGTCGGATTTGTAAGGTAGAATTCGGATCATGATAGTGGAGGGGGGAAGCATTTAAGAACTAGAGGAAAGTTGTGCATTTCATCATAGCTACACTGCACACTGGCTCATTTCCTCACCGTGACCCTTCTGTAAAGGGATGTCCTGTTACCTAATGATGGGTTTTGAGTCTCCACTCCACACTCCCTCTCATTTACAATGATATGATTTTTTTGTTTTTTGATGCCTGATTAGATAATCATCAACACCTGATGATCACACAGGCTGGTGTGATTCTTCCATGTAGGCTTTGTTGCTTCTCAGCTAGATGGCCGTTTGTTTACCTTCAAGCCTGTCAGACCACAAACACTATCTTTTGATAGACGGGCACCATCAGCTTTCTTCACATTTGCTTATGCACCCACTTTGTCTTCAGCGATCCTGTTGGGAAGGTAAGCACCATGGGATGACAGTTTAATAGAAAAAAGTGTTCTTGCATTGAAGAAGTACTTCAGCAAAGGCCCAATGTCCATCTATACCTTAATACTAAACCTATAAATATATGTGCATAGATCTATTTCCCAATTGCCATATATAAATAGATTTACGTACACACCTGTATTTAGACCTCTATAAATGCCCTTTGTCTCCTCATTCTTTCCTCTATTTCCTTTTACTTTCCTCTTGTCCCACTATCATGTTCAGCTTTCATTTGGGTTTCAGGAATTCTTCTTGGTTACATTGCCTTGATCAATCCTTACCAGGCCTTTATACCCTCTTCCCCACCACTTATTGTTCCCTTGTCCCTGGATTGGTCAACACCACCTCCTTCTCCCCCACCTCCTCCTCTCCCACATCCCCTGGGAACCATTGGTCCCATTGTTTTCTCTTCCAGACTGTTTATCCAGCCTATCTTATCTAGATGGACCTGCAGAGATAATAATCTACACAAAAACAAGACAGAGAAAGACAAAGGAACTAAAGAAAACTAAACAATGGCAACAACAAAAATATAAATCACACACACACACAAGTGTGGAGATAGTTCAAGGACTGTTTGTTGACATTTAGGAGTGCTTTCTGGTGGAGTCTGATGGGGTCCCATGCCCTAGTCCCAGAGTCCATTTTTGGTATTCCCCCAGAACTTCTGTGCTCTGCTCCCCTTGTACTGTTGCATGCCCTAAGTGTTTTTCCTAGGTGGGATGGGGTCAGATTGGCTGCAATTCCTGCACCGTGTCTCCAATATTGTCCCCTCTAGCGATAGGAGTCAGTGAGGGGCATTGTCTCTCATAGTGGGGCCAGCCATATGGTCCACTCTGCGCCTTGGCTGCTCTGAGCAAGGATATCATCCTCAAGCCTTGGTGGGCCAGGATGTGCTCCACTCTCTCTTCCTCCCCTTCATTTGTTCCTGTATGCTCTGAGCAGACATGTCCCTCTCCCTGAGCTGTAGTTTCAATGCTGTCCTCTGAAGTGCATTCTTCTGGGGGGAGGGACGGCTGTTGTATAGAATGTTTTAAAAGCTATAAGACCATTAAAAAAAAAAAGCTTATCAGTAACACCTGATGTTATTAATTCACATTTACTAGCCTAAACATAAGCTTAAAGCTGATAACCTGGAGCTGTTGCACCCCTGCATATACGTGAACTCTTCATTGCTGAATTCATTGTGATCAATGATGTTGCAGTGTGCTGTCAAATTGATTTCCAGTCACAGCATTGCCCCATAAGCTGCAGTATTTACCGATGGAGCCCCGGGGGAGAGGTGCTTAAGGGCTCAAAGCCAACCCCAAAATGGGTGATTCTCACCCACCAGTCCTGGTAAGGATAAAAGATGTGGCGGTCTGCTTCTGTACAGGTTGGCAGCCTGGCAACCCCGTGACGCAGTTCTGCAGGGTCACTCCACCATGGCCTCCAAATCTTTATGGTCACAGAAGAGCTCATCTTTCTTCCATGAAGCAATGGGTGGTTTCAAACCGCTGACTTAGCAGTAGCAGCAGATGCGTAACACTCTAGGTCACCAGGGGTCTTCTAGAGGGTCAGTGGGCTTGGGTTTTGTTCTTCTGTTTGTCTTCAGAAAAGATCACCAGGTCTCTTCTCCCTTGTTTGAGAGGTCACCAGGCAACTGAATCAAGGACTTCCAGTGTTGCAGAGGTAAGCATTTGGGGACAGCTAGCGATGAGGCCAGCAGTTCAAGCACACAGGCCACCAGGAGAAACATATGGTTGTCTGATTCCATAAATATTGATAGCAGCATTTCTCACAGTGGGTGATATTGCTCCCTTGGGTACCCTGGAACTGATCCAGGGGTATCTGCTGCAAAAGCAGATACTCACACTTGATCTTGGATTATGGGCTACAGTACAAAGTATTTGATTGCTGAGGGTGGGCTGAGTAAATTTTCTGGCCCCTGAAAAAGGGGTGGTAGGCCAAATAAGTTTGGGAACTTGTGACTGAGGAGTCTTGGAAACCGCATGTTGGGCAGGGATGATTGACAGGGGGTGGGCTTGATCTTAATCTGTCACAAGTGCCTCGATACCGGTGCACAGGCCACATCCTGCGGGAGTCCACCCACAAGCCTCGTCCTGCCTCTCTCCTGTGCCACGCTGCCTATAACCTGAGCGCTGTTCCTCCACGATGTGGCCGAAACTGCCGCGACGACAGAGAAATGACGGCGGAGCAAGCAAGCGCATGCGCCTCCCCCACCTCCCATCCCCCTGTGCCACCTTCGGGCTTCTGTTCCCGGTGAGAACCCGTCGTCTGAAAAGAACCAGGCCACGCCTACAGCCCCGGCGGGAGAGGGCATCGTGCTTCTGTAGCCCGGGCCTGGTTGCCAGGGTGCTGTGAGCCAACATCCCCTAGCAGAAAAGCCGCAAGAAGAATCACGGTGCCGGAGGGGGATGGAGAAATCACACACAACGTGGGGTCGTTGGGGAGGATGGTCTGACTATGAAGATCAAATCAGCTCCCTGCCGTACATAATGTGGAAATCAGGGACGCTTATTTTTGATACATAAGAACCTGTCCTCACTTGCCCCTGGTGTATCCCTTCAAATTCACTTTCCAAGAGCTGGTTCTGCTACCTAATCTCACTGACTATGTGCATTCTGGTTGTCATAAATTGCTAACTGATAGTTTTTCCAAAAGGTTACCAAAAAAATCCCTCTTTTCTTTCTCCTCTGGTGACGTTCATCATAGACATCCAACTGTTGACATTTCATTCAAAATAAAAACAATCACTCCCACCCCCAACATACACAATTAAAAAAAGGAAAACCTGTCCTTCTGTCACTGAACCTCCATGGTGCATGGAGAACAAGAGTTCCCCCCAAGTCTTTGGACTCCTCCTGCCTGGTCCTGCTCTATGGTGATCAGTTCCTGCTTTCCCTTGAGGCCAATAAATCCCCCCCGAGTACCTCCATCTCCCAATGTGCACCGTTCCTGGAGGATGCACTATATAACTTGGCAATTGATAATTATTTCATGATGTATTCTCTCTACTACCTGGTCCACAGGGCTAAGGAAACGAAGGGGGTCTCAGCAAATCATCAAAGTGGAAGGTCACTCAAGGGCAGAGGCAGTCGATTGAGCTGGGTGGGTAGGACCTTCAGATTAACATTAACCCCAGGTAAGGAGTAGTTTTGGCCTCTTGAGATGAACTCAAATCATGCATCTTTCCAATGTTTTGTTATTAAAAAGAAGTCTGCAGGCACAAGATCAGGTGGGTAAGGGTGGATTGGGGTAAGGTTTCCCTACAACATTCTTTCAGGTAATCCTTGTTATCTTTGAATAACGAGCAAGCGCACTATAGTGTTGGGAGAGAAAAACATTCTTAGTGGAACCTTCCTGACCTTTTTATTATCAGAGCAGTTCTCTGTTTTCTGAAACCTTCTTCATAATAAGCCTCCTGTGATCAGTTTTTCATGATAGTCCAAGGCTGGGGAAAGCCCAAAGCCCAATGGCAGGTCACCGAGTATATCACACCAAAGAGTAAAAGTTCCAGTTCCCCCATTGCAGGTGACCGGAATATCCTTGGTTTGCCAAGGATATTATAAATATTCAGAGGGCCCCTGGCAGGAAAAAAAAATGTTCCCAACCACTGACATACTCTACCAAGATTAGCCCTTTGGAATTCCAGAAAGCAGTCATCATACTTTCTGAGCTGGGCTCTCGGCCTTAAAACTTACTGGCCCAACAAAGCCCCGTGAAAGTCATTCAAACAATTGCAAGGATGGGGCAGTGGTTCATTCCACATAGGGTCACTGGTCAGAACCCCCTCAAAGGCCCCTAACAAGTCTACGACTAGAGTGTCATTGAGAGACCTTGCCTGGCCCACGTTTAAATGTTTCATTTGGAATAAACCTGTGCATTTATGAACCGGAACTCTAGGAACAATATTTCTTTACTTAGACTCATGTACAAAATCAGGAAACAAGCATCCTGAAACCCCCTATACCCGCCGTCACTCAGCTTCTACCGTGATCAGTTCACAGCTAGTCTTATTCTCTCCAGACAACCTCTTACTTCCTAATCAGTCTGGTAAAAATCACTCTAGCTGGGGCTCTTACAGCTCTTGCGACATTCCATAATGTGCATCAAGCATATTTGTAAATATGCGGTCATCATTTCCAAAACATTTTCTATGTCAGCTCTTGGTATAAGCTCCTCTTTCCCCCCTCTTTTCCATCCTTGTGTATCCGTGATCCATTACATATGGCTATTGTTTTCTCCTATTTTACTCTGTCCAACAAACATTGCTGTTATTCGGCCCCCGGGGGCGGGGGGGGGTGTATATCCAATCTTATGATGGATTCCGCCTTGCTCACCCTTCCCCCTCCCTGACCATGCCCCTGCCCAGACTTAAGTGGGGATAACTCTGATGCAAATGTGTGATGGCATATTGTTTTGATTGTCAAGTCATTGGAAAAACTGGTAGTTTTAAGCAGAAAAAAAAGCATTTATATGATAAAATAAATGCTGTGCTTATCAAGTACAGTCATGCCACCTACGTGTTTCTCGGGGTCCTTGTGGCGAGCAGCACTGTACAGGGGCTCAGGAAGGACTGAGGGGCCTGAGATGCAGTTCCTGGTGTCACAGAGCTAGCTGCGGCTGTGGGCAAGACAGCTTCCCACCCAGCTTCCCATCCCCACACCTCAAGAAGAGCAGGACGCGAGGGCCTCCCAGGCCACCTGCCCGGGTCTTGCCCTTGTGGGTCAGCTAGGACTTGCTCCCAGTCTTTCTCACTCGCATTTCCAGCAGCAGACTCGCTCCCTCCTGTCTCCTGGTCAAAAAGAGAATGGATGAGGCGGTCTCCGCTTCTCCAGGAGCAAGGGTCGTCCACAGTACCCTTGAACAGAAAAACCAAACCAAACCACTTCGTTCTCTTTGTGTCTTCTGTACTCTCCAATCTCGTTACTGAAGGGGCCAAGTAGCATTGTGACTTGCCCATCCGGTGGCTGTCTGCAAGGTCATCAGTTCAAAACCAGCACCTGCTCGGAGGGAGAAAGAGGCTTTCTACTCCTGTCTCGACACAGTCTTGGAAAACCCCCAGGGTGAGTTCTAACCTGTTGTACAGTGTTGCTCCGCGTCAGAACTGACTCAGTGAAAATAACAACAAATGAATTAACCAATCCCCTGCCCCCCCCCCCCCCCCCCCCCCCCCCCCCCCCAGGAAGCAGCGACATGCCCTATGTCTTGAGTCTCTCTCTCAAAAAGAGAAAAATCAGTCTATGTGACCGCTACCTGACCTTTGGATGAAGGTCAGCCCATTCTCACCATATGTTTTGACAGAGAGAGAGAGAGAGAGAGAGAGAGAGAGAGAGAGAAGCCATGGATGTAAGTGGACACAAGGTTTTGGGGAGCGAGAGTCCTCCTGAGGGTCCACTGCTGCCCTCGCTAAGGAAGCCATGAAATCATCTGTAAATGATTTTTACCCAAATACAAAAGTACTAAGTGCTATAAGAAGCATCCAGCTCTAGCCCAATTCAAAAAATCAGAAAGCAACAAGTGTTGGAGGAGCTGTGGGGAGACAGGTACTCTTATCCACTGTTGGTGGTCCTGTAGGTATGTACAGCCACTATAGAAATCGATTTGGCGATATCTAAAACAGATGGAAAATTAATTACCACCTGACCCAGCAATCCTCCTACTGGGCATATACCCAGAAGAGACAAGAAACAACCCACAGCCAGACATCTGTGCTCCAATGTTTATCGCAGCACAGTTCATAATTGCAAGGAGTTGGAAACAAACCAAATTTCCATCAACTGACGAATGGATTACAAAGCTGTGGTACATACATACAATGGAGTACTACACATCTCTGAAAAGCAGTGATGAAGCTGCATAGGAAAAACTGGAGGAAATTATGCTAAGTGAAGTAAGCCAACAGAAAAGGAACATGTACAACATGCGTCTCCTGAGGTAATAAAAAAAATGCAAAAGGGGCATAAGGAAAAAGCTACCATATACAGAAATTCCTGAGGGGAGGCCCAGGTAATATGGCAGGGACCACCAGACCAAATCCTGGGTTACATATGGTAGCCAACTGTGGGTTGCCAGAGGGCAGGAGTGGGGAGGAGGGGAAAGAAGATGGTGATGTGTAGAGAGGGAATGGGGTACTAACGCACCCAAGGGGCGCATTTTATTTATATTGCCATAGGGAAGGAGGGACCAAACTTAAACCCGGTGTTCCAGGATGTGAGTGCAGCACGACGGCATGGAGCAGTGAGCCAGTGGAGGGGACTGAGGGCCCAAGCCCAATCTATGTGGACAGACACCTCTTCCCCCAGGGGAGTTTGCTTTGGAGGACAGCACTGAAGCTGCAGCTTGGGGTGTGGGGGCACGCCTGACCAGAGCACATGAGAACAAATGAAGGAGAAGGAAAAGAAAGTGCAGTACATCCTGGCCCACCGAGGCTTCAGGACAATATCCCCACTAAGAACAGTGAATGCACAGAGAGGACCATATGGCTTGCCCCACTATGAAACATGGTGTTCCTCTCTGACCCAAGGCCCTATGGGAAAATGCAGGGTCTGGATTATAACCTGTCTGACTCCACCATGGCAAAACATTAGGGGTGTGCAGAACATGGAGTTATCTACCTATGGAGTGCCAAAGATATACTTTGGGGCCAGGGTGTGGCATCCCATCGAAGTCAACGAGGGGGTGGGGGGCACTCCTGGAGGTCAACAAATAGACCTTGAACTATTTATAGGTTCTTATTTTGTTATTATGATTTTTAAAACTTATTTATATATATTTTTTGGACACTGAGTTTTTTTGGTTGCTGTTATCGTTTTATTTTCTTTGGCCGCTTCATCTTAGGATGTCTTGCAGGTCTGCCTAGATAAGATAGGCTGGATGAACAGTCTGGAGGAGAAACCAACAGGACTGATGGTTCTGGGGGGACATGGGAGATGGGAAGGTGGTAAGGCGAGGGAAAGGATGTGATGTTGACCAGCCCAGGAATAAGGGAACAAGTGACTCAAAATTAGTGACAAGGTGGGTGTGAAAGGCCTGATAGGGACTGATCAAGAGTAAGGTAACACAGAGAAATTACTGAAACCCAAATGGAGGCTGAGCATGATAGTGGGACAAGAGGAAAGCAAAAGGAAATAGAGGAAAGAATTGGGGGGTGGGAGGTAAAGGGCATTTATAGAGGTCTAAATATAGGCATGTACATAGGTGAATATATATTTGATGATGGGAAAATGGATCTATATGCATATACTTATAGGGTTAGTATTAAGACAGCAGATGGGCATTGGGCCTCCACTCAAGTACTTCCTCAATGCAAGAACACATTGTTCTATTAAATTGGCATGCAATGATGCTCACCTTCCCAACACAATCACAGAAAACAAATGTGTACATTTGTGGTAAAGAAAGCTGATGGTACCGGGCTATCAAAAGATAAAGCATCTAGGGTCTTAAAGACTTGAAAGTAAACAAGCAGCCATCTAGCTCTGAAGCAACAAAGCCCACATGGAAGAAAAACACCAGACTGTATGACCATGAGTTGTTGAAGGGATCAGGTGTCAGACATCAAAGAACTACAAATTATATCATTACAAATGAGGGGAGTACAGATGGGGGACCCAAAGCCCACCAGTAGGTGAAGCGACATCCCCTTACAGAGGGGTTACAGGGAGGAGATGAGCCAGTCAAGGCACAGTGTAGCAACAATGAAATATGCAACTTTCCTCTAGTTCTTTTTTTTTTTTTTTTGGCATCACTACCCTCTGGTGGGAGTAGGAGGCCCAGCCTTGCTCCTGGAGAGCTGCTGCTGGATTTGAACCCCCAACCCAGTGGGCCACAGTCCCACACACAACCACTATGCCACCAGTCCACCGGGCTCGGTGCACTTTCCTCTAGTTCCTAAATATTTTCTCCTACCCACTATCATGATCCCAATTCTACTGTACAAATCCAGCTAGACCAGGAGATGTACACTAGAGCCAGAAAAATGGGGAATTTAGGATAGATGATCCCTTCAGGACCAGTGGTGGGAGTGGTGATACCAGGAGGGTGGAGGGATGGTGGAATAGAAAAAGGGACCCAATTGCCGGGATCTACATATAACCTCCTCTCTGGAGTATAGGTAACAGGGAAGTGGGTGAAGGGACACATCAGACAGTGTATGATATGAAAAAGTAATAGCAATTTGTAAATTATTAGGGATTCATGGGGGAGGGGGATTGGGGAGGGAGGAGAGATATGGGGAGCTCCTACCAAGGGCCTAAGTAGAAGAATGTTTTGAGAATGATGATGGCAACAAATGTACAAATGTGGTCTGCATACAATTGATGTATGTATTGATCATGATAAGAGTTGTATGAGCCCCCCCAAAAAATAATTTTTAAAAAGTATCCAGCTCACTGTGCCTTGGATTCTGTAGATTGGGGCAATGTGCAGGACATTACCTTGTCGATGTGACCCGATTAGATGATGATATGTTTCAAGTGTCAAATGCACATCTGATTGGAAAGACACAGCACTCCCCCCAAAGGGAATAAAATACTTCATTAATAAATGTATACTTATTATATGTTGTGGCATTCATCTTTTTGATATATTATGGTCAATAGACTCTATTATTTTTTTGGGGTTTTTTTTTTTTTTTTTTTTGAGGCATCACTGCTCTCGGTGGTGGGAGTAGGAGGCCCAGCCCCACTGCTGGAATTGAACCTCCGTCCCAGTGGGCCGCAGTCCCGCGCACAACCACTATGCCACCGGGGCTCAGCCCAATAGACTCTATTATTAAAGTTAACAGCATTTTCTTTCTTTAATGTCGCTTCTGAAAAACAACACTGTTGGCAGCCAGGGGGTTCCTTCCAACGCAGACAGGGGAAAACTGCCTCTGAAGGTTTCTGATACTGTAATACTTGATGGCAGGAGGAAGCCTCGTCTTTCCCCCAAAGAGCAGCTGGTGGTTTCAAACTGCTGATCTTGCACGTGGCAGCCCAACGTGAAAACACACCACCAGTGATCGCAGTGTGGTAAGAAAACTTCAAGTTGGACCTGCGTGTTGGATCACACTTCTAGGATCACACTCTAGAAGAGGCTCTGGAAGCACAGGGGGTTACATGCTCCGCTTCAAACCACCAGCCACTCCTGAAGAGAAAGAGGTAACTGTCTACTTCTGAAAAGATGACAGCCTTGGAAACCCTCCTGGGGCAGGCAGAGTCCATCCCAAAGGGCCTCTATAAAGTTGATTGGGCTTTGAACTTCCTTTCGATCGAGCTCTTATTTACAATAACAAAAATTTGTTTCTTGTCACCTAAGTAGTATTGGTTATACCACAACCCTAGAGCATAAATGTATTACAACTTCTTTAATATTTTGTGGGATTTTTTGTTTTGTTTAAAGTAGACAAAACAAACCAGGTCTTGGACCTGGTTTGAATTTTGAATTCTCCTCAGTTCTTCCCTCTAATGGTTTCTGGCTGGTTCCCATTAAGATTTTATATATTAAGTGTTCCGGTAAGACCACCACAGCAATCTGGAGCATACAGTGTCACAACGATCACCAGCTAGACACCCAGCCCCCCTCTTCCCGCCCCCCCCCCCACCAGACAGAGTGCCAGAATGTGTAACTGCTGAGCTGTTGAAAGAGCAATCTCCAATCCATACATTTTATCTCACCAGCGATCAGAGCAGGATACAATCACCTCTGACTGCTATGTCCTTGGGATACTAGAGTTTCGCTCTGTGCAGCTGAGAAAATCATCAAATAATACTCAGTCCTACCACGAGACCAGGCAGAGGGGGGCATGCTTCCTAAGCCAGAAGCGTCCCTCTCTTGCCCTTCCGGTGCTTTCCAGCAAAGGAAATGCTGGGCATCTGACTCAGCCATGGACTTGAACACAGTTAAGAGTCAAAGCATAGTTTTCATTTTAAAAGAAAAAATTTGTTTCTTTTTAAAAAGAAAATCAAACAATATGCCTGAGTGCTAAACATCTCTAAACTTTAGGGAGTTTCTCAGCTATGTATTTCTCAATGGCTAACAAGTGTCAAAAAAAGTTAAACTGTATTGGTGTAAAAAGAAAATGACTGGGCTGAGCCCCCGTGGCGTAAGTGGTTGAGTGTGGGACTCCGGCCCACGGGCTTGGCAGTTCAAACCCAGCGACTGCTCCCAGGAGCAGCACTGGGTAGCGCCCACGACCACCAGAGGCAGTGATGCCCTCCCCCCCAAAAAAACAAAACAACAACAACAAAAATGACTACATGGAAATGGCCGGCTGCTAAGGAAAGTCTGTATTACCTCGTCCACAGCCACACCCCAAGCCACAACTCAGAGGGACCCCAGACACCAGAAGAGAGCCACAATGCAGGACTTCCTGGGCTGTCAACCTTTGTACAGACTGCCTCTGACTCCAGAGGAGTGGCTTGTGGGTTCAAACCACCAACCTTCAGGTTTACAGGCAAGCACTTGAGCACCGCATCACCAGCGCTTCCTAGCTCGCCCGACTCCCTAAACCAAACTCACCCCCATCGAGTCAATACCAACTCACAGTGATTCTACAGGGCAAGACCTTAACTCTTGTCTTTCTCCCGCAGGGCAGCTGGTGATTTTGAACTGTCACCCTGTGGCAAGCAGTCTAGCATGTAACCCGGGGCTCGTCCAGAATAACCCAAAATGTGGGTTAGCCTGCTACTGGCTTGTTTCTGATCCCATGATGAAGCAAGTTCAAAAACTGAGATCAAACATCTAGAAACTTTTAGAGCAATCTGAAAGTAAATGATGCTGGTTGAATCTACATGATTTAAAATAATAATGATTATCATGTCATTGTATCTTGTCACTTTATTTGGTCAGATGTTTTCTTTTTATTGACTGTAACAAGAATCTTAACCCACAATGGATGACAGATTTAAGAATAGTTCTGTTCAGCAAGGGGGAAGAAGCAGCCTCAACTTATTGTTGCCCTCTACATTGTAAACGGAGGGGAGTAAGACAAGTGGTGACTGAGATGGTCCAGATTTTCTAAGGAGATTTAAAAAAGTTTTTAACAAGTTTTGTGGGCATTTCATCCACACATCATAAAGTTAAAAAATATCAAGAAGAGGCATACAATCATTACAACAATCAATTTTAGGACATTTTCTTCTACCTTGTAATCATTGTTATTTGTGTAACTATTTTTTAAATTGGGGCAAAAACATGAAGATGTAAGTTAAAAACAAAAACAAAAACAATCACATAAGAGCATTAATAAAACAGAATTATCTCCATTACATAGTTAAGATTAGAACGAACACTTTGAACTTGTTTTAATCTATCACTAAAATGCCATACTTCTTCAAATCTAATGTATATAGATTATGAAACATGTCACAATTTAAGAATAGCAATGATGGGTCCTACCTTCAGAAATTAAAAAACTTCATGTACATACTAGATTTCCTATGTGGAACCATTATATACTAATCCAGAAAAATTCACCAGTGTTCTTTTTACACACACAAATAAAATGAAGTCGAAGCGGTTTTCCAGCACTCTCAAAGCTGCGCTTGGTGTTTGAAAGTTTCCAATAACTGGCTGTGGATTTTACATGGCAACAAGGCCTGCTTATGCTGACTACTTGTTTCGCTTGGCTGGAAAGCAATTTAGATGTGATTAATATTTTTAAAATCAATTTACATCAAGTAAATGAGATTATCCTAGGTAAGGTGGATGGGCCTCATCCAATCGGGTATAGTCCTTATCAGAAAAAACTAAAGTTTCCCAAAGAAGAAAGTGTTCTGGTCAACTTTCCAGACCCCCAATCTGCACTATGGATTTCAGACTTGCCAGCTACCCCAGTCGATGAACCAATTGTTTAAGTCACTATACAGGTGTATATCTAGATGTGTATAGAAATATATATGTATATATTCATACAGAAAATGATTCCAAATCATAGCCCTGGTGGCACAAAAGTTAAGTACTTGGCTGCTAACCCAGACGCTGGTGGGTCAAACTTATCCAGTGGCTCCACGAAAGAAAAGACATAGCAATCTGCTCCCGTAAGGATTACAGCCAAGGAAACCCTGTGGGGCCAGAAAAGTCTAGTCTTCTGTTCTGACCTACAGAGTTGTAAAACACACACACACACACACACACACACACACACACACACACCCAAGAGGTTCCTTAGAAGCAAAGATGGCAAGACTTCATCTCACGTACTTTCCACATGTTATCGAGAGAGCAGCCCCTAGAAAAGACTTGGTAAAGGAGGTCAGAAAAAGAGAGAAAAACCTTCAAGGAGATGAATTGGCATAAGATGGCAACAGTTGGCTCAAATATAAGAAATATGTCAAGGATGACACTGGACTCAGTAGTGTATCTTTCTCTTGTCCATAAAGTCGCTGTGAGTTAGAACCCATTCCATCACACCAAGCAACAAGTATATAGATCCTTTTCCCACTATGAAGCACTGACTAAAGACGACGAGTTTGAGGGAAAAAGAAATTAAGAGACACCCCTTGAAGATTTCACAATCTACATGGGAAGACAGATGCTACTTTGAGTTAAAAGACCCGTAACATGAAAACGAAGCATCTTACTGTTCAAATGACTCTCACTATTGGTTTCTTCCATTACTTTCAGTCTCTAGACTCTTTTTCTTCCACTGAGCAGTGGAGAGACTTCTAAGAAGGGCTTTTCCTCTGCCTTAGGCCCAAGGTTAAGGGTACCTGGCCACTAAATAGCCTGTGTGTACATCCTACTTACATTGTTAATGAGCTGTCTGTGAGCCTACACAAGCTCTTCCCCCGAAATCTCAGTACTTCCATCTGCAAAATGGGATCACAACATACACATACCACCTCCACCACCAGGGTTATGCGGAGAATCATTTTGTTATGAAGAGAGTCATGGATTTGGGCAAGTTGGAGGCTGAAGAGGAGGAACAAAAGTTAAGAGACAAACCTCATTCCAGGGTAAGTACGACGCTCCTAGAGAGAGGAGCTATTGAGACAGAGGGGAGGGGGTTCCTCCATACCAAGGGCTCTTCCTTCAGAGGACAACAGTGGTCATTAGAGAGGAGGCTCTGAGCGGGCAGGAGGGTGTCTCCATGTGAAACAGGAGGAGGCTCTCTATAGAGGGGAAGGGGGAAGGGGGCCATGGTGCAGGCTCCTCCTCTTGGAGCAGCCCAGTGGCTGTGGAGTTGACTCTGATTCCTGGTGATCCCATGTGTTTCTGAGGAGAGCTATGCTCCACATTTTTCATGGATGATTTCCAGAAACAGCGGGACAGTCTAAAAAGAGACTTGACACACAAACATATGTAGGTTTGAGTGTGCATATGTATTTACATGTGCTATAAATATATCCATGAATACAGTTAGGCAAACTTCTGAGGCATAAGCCAACCTCTTAAGCAAATGATTCTGGGTCTGGGGGCTGAGAAACACCATCTTGGAGACATCGAGGTCAATGAGCACAAGAGTGTATGCCCCTTCCCCAAAGAGTTCAGCCTCCGACTTTGGTCAATAGTGCAGGGGCTCAGAATGTGTGGACAGCCATCGAACGTGCAACTACTGGCCTCTGCCCTGGGGAACCACGAGCCGGCAAAACGCGAGACCGATGGAAATAAAGAATGGACCATTCAGACACCACACCAGCCTCCACGGGCAGGCAGCCAGGAGAACTGAGCGAGGCCTTGCCACCAGCAACCACTCCAAAAGGAATCACATTAGAGGGTTTTCAGTAGGTGAAATACATGGAATGTCTCTCAAAAGCGCAAAAAAGGGCGGGATTACTGGTTAGACAGAGAGAGACTGGTGGAACCCTGAGACAGCGGCCCTTGGCCGCCCTTCAGGGCTGGAACGGGCTCCATTTTCAGCCAAACAATCAGCTGGCCCCATAACACTAGGCAGGTACACCCTCCTTCACGATATCGACCGTGCAGGGTGAAAAGGACAGCACAGACCCTAGGATGAATTTCGGAAGGCAGGGGGCGGGGGGAGACGGGACAGGAAAACAGGGAAACTGGAAGACGTGGGAAGAGCATGCTGGGCGATGGGCCTGCGGTGGGCGGCAAGTTCAAGATGTGGACGCACCACTGAAGGGAAAACGGACCCGCTTTGTGAACCTTCCCCCAACTCCACAAAAGTTTAAATAAGCACAAAGTCAAAATCAAAAGGGGCCTTGGTGGGTTTGATTCGCCAGCCTTCCCACTAGAGGCTGAGTGCCCAGTCATTCATCCCACTCAGGGATGCCGGCTCCCTGTGGGCAGGGAGCCTCAGGCGGCGGTAGGGGGAGGGCGGGCGGAGCTTTGATCAGGACCTCCCGGGAAGGTCCAAGAGCAGGGCAAAGGTGCCAAGGGAGGGAAGAGAAAATGTGACTCGGGGGGCACAGTTTCTGAGGAAAGCTGGCTCCACGAGTGGTGATGAAACGGAGCAGTGAGTCCGAAGGGAAACTGGCCAAGTCAGTCTGGCACAGTCTTTTTGTGCAGGATGATGAAAACATTCTTGAAATTGGTAGTGGTGGTGGTTGCATAAGAGGGTGGAGATAATCCATGTCCCTGAATCGTGCCCTTTGAAAAACAGCATGTTTTCTATTTGGCCACACATGGGTGTGGGGTCAGTTTGACAGCCGGGCCACGGATTCACCTGGAAGGTGTTGGGGATGCCAGCGCTAATGAGACTCGGCCAGCAGGATGGTCAGTGAGCAGAGGGCCGGGACCTTAATGACGCAGCCACTGGCTGGAAGAGGCCAGACCAGGCTCGGGAGGGGGCATTCAGCTGCCCACAACCGGGTGTTCCAGCAGCGCGGGGCTCAGAACAGCTGGGAGGAGTCAGGCGGCCACACGAGCCTCCCCAGTGGCCAGGTCTGTGGGCGCAGGGCAGAAACAAAGGGGGAAGCTTGTGGAAGTGGCAGTGACCGCGGACACCCTCCAGCCCGATCCCCACAGGGAGGTGTCACCGGCGCCCAAGAACAGCCAGCTCCATTCCCTCCCTGGCCCAGGCCCTGATGAGGCCTCTCCACGCCCATCCTGTTGCATTAACCCCAAGGCCACACTTTCCCTTTGTGGAGATTTGGACCCTGCAGCTAGAAAGAGAGTAAGAAAAAGCCACGCCCTCGCCCTGTTCCGTGAGAAAGCTGACTGCGCGGGGCGAGCTTTTCACGGAGCACGTTTTCGTGCACTTCCAGCGACGCTGGCGAGCACCACAGCTATTGGCAGAGGGTAGGGTAAAACTGCCTGGTCGCTCCCCACGAGATGGCTTCCAGCAGCCCACTCAAGGGCGAGTGTGTGGGGAAGAGTCAGGTGGTTCCCAGCACCTGTCAGCTGACTAGTTCCCTGGAGAAAACCACCCAGGAAAAGGAAAGACAACGTAGTAGTAGAGAGAAAAAAATCCAAGCACTGCCATCAAATTGATGCTGATTCCTAGTGGCTCCATAGCACAGGTAGAAGTGGCCCTGTGGGTTTCCTAGACTGCAACTCATCACAGGAAAACACCTCATCTTCCCCTGCAGAGCCGCTGGTGCTTTGATCCGCTGACTTCATGGTTAGCAGCCCACTGTTAACCCACTATGCCACCAGGGCTCCTGGGGAAACCAAACACGGGGTTTATTATGTTCCTGCCTGGAGCCGGGCAACACTGGAAGCCCTACCTGTGCCACGGTGTTAGACACAAAGATAACAAAAGGGGGTTTCTACTAGTTACCCTGCCCTTAAGCAACCCTGGTGGTGCAGTGAGGGAAACACAGGGCAAGTAATCAAAAGGCTGGCAGTTCAAAGCCACTGGCCACTCTGAGGGAGAAAAATACAGCTGTCACCTCCAGTAAGGATTTACAATCTCAGAAACTCTCAAGAGCAGTTCTCTGTTTTAAAAGGGATATTTGTGTCACATTGATGGCCATATGCTTGTCTGTGTGCTTTTTTTTTGGATCCTACCCTGAACCATTTTAATGAAGAGGTAGCATAACCCCAAAGGTACCTAAGAGTTATGCAGACAATAGCCAACAGATATTTAGCATTCAGAAATGTCTAGGTGTAATGGCTCACATACTTTTGTGTGTGTAAATATATTTATGGGAAAAGCTACAATCTGTTAGAGTTAAAATACTAAACTATTAACTGATGAAGTGGTGTGCTCTTGAAGACTAAGGAGTAAATCTGTCGAAATGTTGAAAAGCAAGGCTGTTTCTTTGAGGGCTAAGATGTGTCTGACTCAAACCATGTGGCAGGAATTGTGCATGTGAAAGTTGAACATTGAATAAGGAAGACTGAAGGAGAATCAATATATTTGAATTATGATGCTGGCAAAGGATACTGAAAGTACCACGGAATGCCAAGAGAATAAACAAATCTTGTCTTGCAAGAAGTTTAGCCAGAATGCTCGTTAGAAACAAGGATGGGAAGATTTCATCTCCTGTACTTTGGTCATGTTATCAGAAGAGACCAGTCCTGGAAAGAACACGATGCTTGATGGAGTGGAGGGGCAGCACGCCAAAGGAAAGCCTTTGACTAAATGGATGGACAGGGTGGCTGTAACAATGGACTCAGGCCGAGTGAAGTGCCACAGGGCTGGGCAGTGTGTCCTTCTGTTGTACACAGGGTCACTATGCCTTGAGCCAACTTGGTGGCACCTAACAATATGATGATCAATGGGACTGAGAGGAGGGCGATTCTAGATCAAACAAGATTGACCAATAAAGCTAGACCGTGGCTACAGAAGATAGGTCATGATATGATTCTTTCTACTGCTGCATTCTGAAATTTTCCTTAATAAAAGCTAATCACAAACAAATGGGCCACACTTAGTGGTCTTTCTTTGTAACTTTATCGTGTTAGTATGATGATATTTCTGCAATAAGTTCAAAACCCTGAAATGTTCTCTTAGATAATAAAAAAAGCCTACTGTTTTAAAGGCGGAAAGGCAGTTTTATGGCAGAAGATCTTCCTCACGTTTTCTAAAGATGCAAGACAGGCTGGCTGTGTGGATGTGCAGTCACACTTGAGAGGGTCCAGGAGCCCAAGCAGCATGTCACCTTGACATGGGAGTTCAGCACCTTCCCCTGCGACGAAGCCAAGGAAGTCTGAGTGCATCACACGCTTGATGGGCAATAGACTCCGTCCTGCTCCACTGCCCAGCTGAGGATCCAAGCATGCAAAGGAGGCCGAGTGTCAGGCCGATCTCCCGAGTGCCCACCACGTGACTGGAATGCCCACTTTCAACCACTGATGAAATGGCAATAAACCGTGACAGGACAATAGCTAATACCTGCTCTCAAACGTAATAAACGATGTCACAGATTTGATCACCACCAGCCACCATCACTTATAATGAGGCCCGTCATGTGGTCTCATTGAGCACAGATGGGTTGGAAGGTGACTTTCAGAAATATGAGGCAAAGAGATTCAATCACTACTTTCTACGCCCACCCCTCCACCCACACGGAGATTCTTCTGCCATGGCCCAACTCAGGAGGCCGTAGATTTAACACTTTAGGGAGCACTGCCTGCCTTAAACCAGGAGCTTCGGTACTGTCTGGTGACATTTTTTATGTTATCATAACTGGGGAAGAATGTGCTGTTGGCACCCAGTGAGTAGTGGCCTGTGGCAGTTACATAATCTCCTGTCAACTTGAGTGAAGGGGTGAAACCTAGTCTGTCAATCAGGTCATAACCCATGACGTCTCTGTGTGGGCATGGCCTTCTCCTGAGGATTCTGGGAATGCCTGTCTTCCTCCCTGGAAGCAGAACACATATCCTCTGCCTTGTCTTCCTGCTGACAAGACACATGGAGTCACACTGATTCCAGCCACAGCCCTAGAGCTGAAGGAGCCACGTGGAGACCCATGCCGGCACTGAGATGCTTCCATCACCACTAGATCCCCAAGATTTTCCACTCACAGGCCTGTGATCGTCTTGTATTCAGCATCAATGCATGTGTTGCATGAGTCTGAAGAGGAAATTACAGACTGGTATTGGGCATATGGGCTAATATCAGACTATGGACTTGACCTGGACTGGGAAGGATGTTTTCTTAATAGACAATTACTCTTTGATATGCAGCTCTCATCTCATGAAGCTCACATATCAGTGTCTCTGGATTTGTTTCTCTAGACAACCAGGACGAACACAAGACCGGAGATGCTGCTGGACAAACAGAAGACAGCACCCCACACAGAACGAAAGGGCTTGTTCCAAATTACAAGGGGAAGTCCCGACATAAGCAAATGGGGGATATGGGAATATTTTAAAAAGATTAAAAACATAACAAGCGAGAGAATGCTTTTCTTTCAAAAGTCCCCATTTATTTTCGAGCAATCTATTTAGGTGCCACGTCCTCAGCTGTAGCTCTCACTTTGGCCACTCCTTCGAGAGGGGTCAGACAACTTGAGAGAATATAACTGCCAAGACAAATATTTGCTTTTTCCCAACTGCCATGTTTACCCAAGATTAGTCTGTTCTTGGTGAACTGAAAACCAATCTGCTGTTGACACACTTGGAGCATGGCCCAGGGCAGTCTGACACTCTCTCCTGTGGTGGAACCCAGAAGGCCAATCTCTAAAAGCCACGTAGCCACCACTTTGGGAACCACATTCATATCAACAGGGCAATCCTGTGAGCATGTTCCAGGGCAGTGGAGGATTTTGAGAAGAGGCGAAGAGCAACCCAAAGGAAGGTGGAAAATAAAGAATTCCCAGGAAAGAACGAATGGTGTGTGGATCTGAAGAAGGGGGAAAGTCAGACAGGGTCATGCATAATCATCACTCCATCAAGGGACGTTTTATGGCCAGGGGATTATTAGCTTGATTATTAACCCTGAAATATGACCCTCCACTGACCTCCACAGGGAGCAAAAAAATGGCTTTTCCTTTGACTAATCCTGTTGACTTTCACTTGTGCAGTGTGTTTGCCTAATAAAAAACTCCAGTAACTCGTTTCACTGGGCCCATCGCAAACGTTCTCTCTCCTGCCACACACTGACCACTTTCCCTTTGCCCCAAGGGAGCCTTGGAAGTGCAATGGTTAAGTGCTTGTCTGTTCACCAAAGGGTCAGCATTCAGAAGCAGATCACAGGATACAGATCACAGCAGGTAATTGCACTCTGCCCAGGCCACAACTTCCTCATCACAGACAATCCAAGCACAGCTTCAGTTCATCTGCCCACCAGCCAACATCGATTTCTGACTAAAGACTGCACCAACCTGGCAGGTGCCCCTCTTCAAGAAAGGCTGGATACCACAGTGTGCCCTGGAAAGCAAGCCTCATGCCCAGACCATGGCAGGGAACAAACACCCGGTGAGGGCTCCTCTTCTTGGGTGAATGCTTTCCACCGCCCGGCTTCTGAAAAGGACCCCAGTTGGCTAGAAATACCTGTGTAGGCCGCTTAATCTTTCAGAACCAAACACCTCAAGCGAATGAGGCACTGGGGCCTGGAGGCTCAAGACAATTCGCTGGGGACACCAAGGTCAACATAGGTTCATGAAGACAATGTTCTGCATCCTCAGATAAGTAGCGAGGACTGGGATCTTAGAAGCTTCTGAGTAGCCACTGTTTGCTAAGATGATGTAAGTCAGCACAAGTCAGGCCATACCTACTGTGCTGGTCTACTACAGCCCTGCTGTGTTGCATTTCCATCATCGCAGTGAGGTTCCCTTCAGTGGAACTACTCAAGGAGGCCTAATACCACCACTGCCACCGCCGCTGCTGCCGCCACCCAGAACGCTGGCCAACTCTACTGAGGAGAGTGGGCAGAGAGGCATTGGTGGATGTGAAAGGCAGGAGATGACATTAAATTGGGCCACGCTGATTCACGCTGTGAGACAACGCCCCATCTTCGTGGTTGGCAGTTTGAAAGGGTCTGCCTGCTAGAACAGGGGCAATCAAAATAGTTTTAAGTTCATTCAAATTAACACATGGCTTCATAAGGAATTTAAGGGGCCAACTGTTGCCTGAGAGAGCCCCTTAAGCAATCCAGAAACACTTAATTATGAAATGGTATGTTAATTGTTGTTCTTAAATATCCATTAGCAGAGATCCCCCGAAGCCCTCTATTGGGCCTTAAATCTGTGTCACAGATCATATTTCTAAAGCCCCTTTCAGACTATCAGCTGTCTGGCGCAATTTACTGCATATAGGCTTCCAGGGAAACCGTGCTTTCTTATTTCCCTGGTCGCTCCCAAAGTTACACGACTGCCCATTATTCCAAACTCATGGCACTTTACTGAACCTTGAGAATATTGTGGACACTTTTCAAAATGATATTCATGAACTTTATTCACCCCTGCAATCAGGAAAGGCCACTCACAAGGAAGGCTTTGCATTGCCTGAGAGTTAGTGGGGACATCATCCAGCACAAAGACCCTGGCATTTAACACGTATGCACAGCTCATCTGCGATTGCTGCCACACATTCCACTGAAGAGTAATTTGTAAGGACAGACAATATAGCCTAGGAGGCTATTCTCGGGCCCGCCTCTCAGAATAGTCAAAGAACATTCTATTGCCTTGCTTGGACCTTCATAACTGACAGACTGACATGAGGTTTGCACCGGCATAAGAAAAGACCCCCGGAGACATGCCAGTCATCGAATCAGCCTCTCTAGCTCGAGAGAAAAACCAGGCCCTCAGCCACCTAAACACACCCAGCCCCTGGTTTTGATCCAGGGTTAGGCTGAGGTGGCAAAAAGTCCACCAGATGAGGACAATGGAGATCTTCACATAACTCATGCCTGCCTCCTACAAGCCGTGGGCTCAGGCTTCTGAACCTCTCTGCCTCCATTCTCTCATCTGCTCAGAGTGCCAACCTTTGACAATATTAAAAATAAGTCAATTCATTGCCATTGGGTCAATTCTTATTGCAACAATGCAAGATATGACTGAACTGTCCTTTTGTATTTCTGAGTCTTTAAATCTTTACTGGACCAGGCAGTCTCATCTTCTTCCCCCGAAATAGCTAGTAGGTTTGAACTGCTGACTTTGTGGCTATAGCAGCCCAACATGGAATCCACTATGCCTCTAGGGCTCCCCTTGACAATATTCCAGAACTCAAAATCACTGCCATCAAGGTGATTCGGACCCCAGGAGACTCTAGGGGATAGAGCAGACCTTCCCCTGTGGGTCTCTGACACTGGACCTCTTGATAAAAGTATAAAGTCTCATTGGTCTCCCAAGGGATGCCTGGTGGTTTTGAACTGCTGACCCTGTGGCTGGTAGTCCAGCGAGCAGCCCACTACACTACCTAGGCTCCTTGAAGACGTTAGGAGCTGTGAAATAATCTGAACAGTCAAGGCATAACACAAAGGATTGTGGTGCTGGCTGTATAATTCTTCTTGATAGGATTGAACTATGAAATTGCATAGTTTATGAATTATGTGCATGCTAATAAATCTGGCTTAAAAATTTTAATCAATTAATTAATGAAAAATTTCCTTTAGGATTAACTAGTTGAATCGATGATTAGTAATTGGATGCTTGGCAGTGGGCCAGGCTCTGAGGCATACAAATAGGAGCAAATTGTAGAACTGGCCTTCTCTAGTGCCAAACCCATGCACCAATGCCTGAACAAGACATGATGCAGACTTGGGGGAGTCCACCGAATTCAGCTGGTGGAGGGGGTTGTGAAAAGGAGGGGCAGGGGCAGGGAGGTGGGTGGGAACAGGCACCACCACCTGTCTTACTGCCATTTCCCATCATCAGCCTATGACGCTGGACCCCTGGTCGCAGTTAGAACACAGCAGGTTCTCTGTAGGCGAAAGGAGGCTGTCTGCTCTCATAAAGATTTAAAAGTCTCTGGAAACCCACAGGGGCAGTTCGTATCTGTCCTATAGGTGATTATCAGACAATTAACTCGATGGCAGTGAGTTGTTTTTTAACCTTCAGAGGTGTCTTGATGGCCCTTGTGGTGCCATAGTTAAGTTTGGGGCTACTAACCAAAAGATCAGTGGTTCAAATCCACAGCCATCCACGGATAAAAGATGTGACAGACTGTGTTCAATAAGATCATTCTGAGTCAGAGGTGAACCAATAGCAACAGGTCTGAGTTCTGTGACCGCAAGTCCACGTGACAGGTAAGGCTGACCACCCACGGGCACCAAGAGTCAATTATGTGTCTCGGTGGTCTCTTGAGATAGCTGGATGGGATTCTAGCATTTTAAAGTAAGAGCAAGACAGATGGACCCAGCCAAAATGACTTGAAAAACATTTTTTTCTTTTAAGAGTCTAAAGACATCAAGCTCTGATAGAAACATGTTGGTCTGAAAACTGGGTTAATATTGACTCTAGTTTAAAAACATATTCAAATTGGGTAGCTTCCTTAAAAGATACTGTCCCCAAACCTATCAGGCATATCGATCCGATCTCAGGTGTTGGGGAGCCGCAGAGGAGACCAATAGGACACAGTGTCCGGCGGCTTCATACTTCAGCTGCCATCAGGTCCAGCTGGATGCACGGCCACCACGACAGCACCAGTGCTGAAACGGCCCCAACGCACTTCCATTAGATGCTTGTTCAGAAGTCGAGTGCCAGGCCTGTCTTGGCAGGATCTCCAAACCACAACCTCTTTCTGGTAAAAGCACACTAACTACTGGGCTTCAAGGAACTAAACCCTTCCACGAGCCACCTTTGCCACCTCTAGGGTTTGATGGAAAGACACCCTCCCACTTTTGGTGAGCACTGACACCTGACAATGTATGAGTCTGAAGAAGTACATCACCCCAATCAGTTTTAACACCAGAGACCTGTGGGACACGGGGACACATGTATCCCATTAATGGTATGAAAATCTTTCTCCCATTATTGAAAATAAATTATTTCAACAACAACAACAAAACCAAAGTAGAAAGAAAATAATTTGATCTAGAAATGGTTTCCACAGAAGAGATAAAGGTGAGGGCATACAGCTGACACAGGTGGGCACAGGGGGGTGTGGGCATTTAACTGAGACTGAGGGCACAATAGGAGAATACACAAAGGGAATATTCTCAAGCTTAATTCCTATGATCGAGGACAGAAAAGGAGAAGAAAGTGGTGATGGGGGGGGGGGGCACCACTAAAGGGAACAGGAAGTACAGAACGCCAGAGGGGCAGGAGCTTAGCGTACCAGGAGCACAAGTTTCAGACCAGAAACACTGGGTTCAAGGCACTGCGAGTAGGGACCTGGAGACGGACAGCAGCGGGGTAGCTTCTGTCACTGCAGAAAATAACACCTCTTTTGCAAGAAAATATCCTTTCCATCTAAGCATTTTACCTTACTCCAAATAAAGTGCCTGCCTCATTGCGACCCTAATGGGTCACCGTGGCTACAGGGATGTCAGGGCCCTGTTTGCACGGTCTGCTTAGTAAGACAGGAGGGTGGAGACTTGGGTTACCAGAGTCTTTCAAAATGCAAACCAAACTCGCTGCCATCAAGAGGACTCTGATTCACATGGACCCTGTAGGGCAGGGCAGAAACGCTTCCGTGGGTTCCCCAGACTGTAACTCTTAGAGTAAAATATCTCATTTTCCTCCTGTAGGGAGACTGGTGGTAGGGGTTGTAACCAGGAGGCCACCCGGCTCCTGCAGGAGTCCTAAGGACTTAAAAAGATACACTCACCTGCAAAACGGGCCCCTGGCTGGGACCCTAAGGAAGGCATCCTTATCTGTCCACATGAGGCTCTCAGCAGCTCTGGTGACGGCTCTAACTGTTCTGGAGCAGGAAATGTGGACACGCCCACCAAGGAGGGGCCGCAGAGGGGTGTGCTACATTCCTTTGAAAACAGCCCTGCTATAACGTGTGTAATCAGACCAGAGATTAGCCTCCCGAACGGTTTCCCATTTATTACAATATCACACTCCTGCCCAGGAAACTCCACCCTGGCTTTTGCTTGGGAGCCTTTTCCTTGATTAGGTGTAAGTCCTATTAATCCTGCCACTCCAAAATAACACCGGACTCCAACGAGGTGGCAGCCAGGCACCCATGAGCGAAGCGGGTCTTTTGTCTCTCCTTGTAGAAGGATCCCCCAACTCAACTCTTCTCCCTGAGGGAGAATGGAAGCTAGGAAGTTTGTTCAGATGGTCCTGATGCTCAGGAAGGCCTGCCCTGCCTGTCTTAGACCACCACAGGCCTGGCTCTGGGAAGCTAGAGGGTGGAGGTGGCCTCCTCAGACTGGCTCTCCAGGCCCTCACATATGCCCTCAGTGGGGGGCCACTCCTCACTGACTGGTTGGCAAGAACGGCTGAGCCGAGTGGTGTGCTCTCTGACAGTGTTCATGATGCAATTCGACAGGACCCAATTCCAACGTGGGGCTGAAAAAGAGGTTAGGAAGTATCGTCCAGGTAGTTGGAAGATTTACACTCCCAAATGATGAACATCTGTGACAACCATAATCAGAAGTTACAGGGAAGTCTCCCTTGGAATCATCTTGTAATAGAATTGGGCAAAAACTGAATAGCATATGTTATCAGTTAGCAATAACTTAACTAATGTGGGAGACATATTTTGTGGTCTTTCCAGGTCAAAGAATGGCAGCCTTGAGGGGACCACGGGACATATCCTACGCCCCTGCCTTACCAAAGCCACCCTGGCAAAAATAGATCCCTGACAGTAAGGCCTCTAACCCTTCACTTGGCAAAGGACCTAGAGTTAGTGTACTCTGGCTCAAACAGGTGAGCTCTTTTGCTTGGCCAATGAGATTATCCCTAGTCGGAGTGATTATCCCATTTCACGGGGGAGAACTCACAGTGGGAAGGTCAGAATGTCAGAGCTGTGGAGCTGGGGTAGCCACAGATGGTGACAACAAACTGCTAAGTAATGGTAGCAGCGCCAGTTCATCTGTGTAACAAGAATATAAAGAACACCCCCAAATATGGACCTAGGATGAGGGGGTCCAGGAGACCATCGTACCTCATTCTAGTCCTGCGGTACCTTCACTTCAAGTCCTGTGTCATCTCCAAAGACACACAAAATCTTCCCTCCTTGCCAAGTTGGTCTGAATGGGTTTCTAGCACAGCCAATGATCCTTGACTAAAACAAGCAGCGATGTGTACTAAGTGAAGCCCTGGGAATGCTGTGGGTTAGGCATTGGGCTGCTAACTGCAGTCCATGGTTCAAACCCGCCAGCTGCTCTGCAGGAAAAAGATGAGGCTGTGTGCTCCCGCAAAGAGTGACAGGCTCCCAAACTTGACCAATGGCTACTACGATGGGATACGAGGAAGAGTTGCTTTGGGGACACTAAGCTTATGTCAGTAGTGGTGGAATAATCTGGAAAAGGTTATCAATTATGGTTGTACGATACAAAGAGCATAATCAATGGCACTGAACTATACATGTAGAAGCTTTTGAATTGGAGAATGTGTTGTATATATCTTTGCCACAATTAAAAAAATAGTTACATGAATAGCAACAAGTACGAGGAAAAAATGTTCTAAAAATGATTGTGGTGATGACTGTACGACTCTTCTCAATATAATTGAACTACTGAATTGTATGTTATGAGGATGAGGTGCCAACAGAACTGTTAAAGAAAAGACTGATCTCTGAAATCCCACCCAGGGTGGCTGCCAGTCAGAGCCCACTGGGCGGCAGTGGGAACAGTCACCACGTGGGGCAAATGGTTAGCACTCGAGCTCCCTATGCCTGTGAAGAAAGCTTTCCCCCTCCACTGTGACCGAACGAAGCGCTGAGAACTCTGCGACCCACAGTCCTAGTCTGGCATCATGGGACTCACTGTGAAGGGATGGCAAAAGGTCCACGTGTGAGGTGTTATGACCAGTCCCACACAGAGCAAGTCTGCATCACAAACCCCTGCACTGCGAGCAGCATGGTTGTGTGGCAGAGCACATGGTGGAGAAGGCACTCACTGAGGGGCCATTTGCCAGAGAGAGAGACTCCCTGGAGCCAAAACTGGAATTTGGCCAAGAAGGGTAGGAAGGGTGTAGCTGAGCTGTGGGAACAGCACTGCCCATCCCTGGGGGAGACCAGCCCACCTCCACTGGCCTCAGTTATGGACACTGGAGCCCACGCAGAACTGGGAGCGGTTGTCCTAGCAAGTGCACCTGCTCGGTTTTCAGTGACCTTTGGAAAATACAGCAAGGCCTCGAGGAGGCTGCAAAGAACTCCCTAAGACCTCCCTCACAGGCTGAGGCTAAGGCAGCTGGAGAACTCCGGCCTCTGAGGGTCTGGGCATCAAATGAAGGGCAGTCCAGATCTACTGCTCCCAGGACAGAGCCATCTGTATCCAACCAAAAGTTCTTTTGTAAAGATGCAGTTAGTCCATTTATCTTGAAGGCTGTGTTTCTATCTCTCTAATCCTTCCCTGAAGAATCCGTTGACAAAGTCTCTTTTGGGGACACTGTATCTAAACAGTGGGCATCCATGTGCGACTCAAATCATGCTCCTGTTCTAGTTCCTGGAATTTGGGGAACAAAAAGAGGTGTCCAGGAGTAACAGTAGAGCTGTAAGGAAGACGGCATAAAGTTTCCTACTCTTTAAATGTCAGAAGGTACATTGCAGGAATAGAAAAAAATTCTTGGGTACAACTTTCCAGCCTTTCCCACAGTCTTCCATTCTCTTAAAACTTTTTGAGTTAGTTCGGGTAGACTAGAGGAACAACTTCAAGGACACGTATATTGGTATAAAGAAAAGGCTTATAAACAAAAGTAACGGGACATGGAGAAAACATCCCAGCCCAGTCCAGCTCAAAGTCACAAGTCCGATATTAACCCATATGCCCAAAATCAGTCCATAAAGTCTCCTTCTGACTCACAAAGTCACAGGTCAGTGGGTACAGAGTCCCGGCACTGACAGGGGTCTCCCCACGGCTCCTTGCTTCCAGGGCTCAGGGTCCATCAACAGCATGCTGCTCCAGCTTCAGAGGTCGGGCTCCATCAGGGCAAAGCTATGTGGTCTCCTCGCCGGCTCCAACAGCTTCTCAGACGCTGCCAGCTTGTCTGTGATTAATGGTCTCTACGACTAACTCTCAACAACAAGCTTCTCATCTTCACGAGGGAAACATCTCAAGATTTCCCAGAAGTCTCAGGTGAAAGCCATGCCCACTCAGAGGCCTCATCGGCTACTCAATGGCTATCTCCAGATTAACAAGCCAGACTCCACCCCTACATTTCAATCATAAAATTAACATAAGCACATGACTGCCACACTTTTTCCTAGTAAACCCACCCTACCCAATTATCCAGTGTCCTTAGAGACCACCTAAGATGACCCAACCTTGCAGTCAGCAACTCAGTGGGTCACCACTATGCGACCGGGACACGTATTCACACACAGAGAGACACACATGGACACACACACGCTCACACATACATAGACACTCAGACATACCTGGTCACAGGTGCTTGCATGCAGACACACACACGACTTAAGAAATGAAAGTGCCTTCAAGGTAGCAGAGACTGCTAGCAACAATAGAGAAAGAACAAATGTTTACATTCCTGCCAGATGTCAGCCAACCTTGTGGAACTGCTAGAGCCCTGCGCCATCACCGGTCCCCACCTAGTCCTCAAAAGTCATTGCCAACGAGTTAGTGAATGCAAACTCACAGTGACTGCCTACCCATAGGACAGGGTAGAACTGCCCCTGTGGCTTCTGAGGTTGTGACTCTTTCTTTTTTCTTTTTTAATAATTTTATTGGGGGCTCTTACAGCTATTGTAACATTCAATACATCATCTTTATCAAGCACATTTGCACAAATGTTGCCACATACATTTCCAAACATTTTCCACTTGAGCCCTTGGTATAAGTTCCTCTTTAAAAAGAAGAAGAAAAGCTCCTCTTTCCCCTCCCTCTCTTTTTTAAAAATGAATCGTTTTATTGGGCACTCATACACCTCCCCTCACGATCCATACAAACATCAATTGTATGCAGATCTCATTTATACATTCTTGCCATCATCACTCTCAAAACATCCTCCCTCCATTTAGGCCCCCAGTTCCACCTCCCCATATTTCCCTTCCTTCCTCTCTCCCCTCCATGAACCTTTAATAATTTACAAATTGCTGTTTCATATCATACACTGTCCAATGTGTCCCTTCACTCATTTCCCTGTTGGCCATGCCCCAGAGAGGAGGTTTTATGTAAATCCCTGAAATTAGTTCCCCCTTTCTACTCCACCATCCCTCCACCCTCCCAGTATGACTCTTTTTTCATGAGCAGATCAGGTTCTGTTCTCTATTACTATTTTTTTAATTTAAAGATCATTTTCTTGAGGGCAGTTACAGCTCTTAAAACAATCCATACAACAATTTTATCAAGCATATTTGTACATATGTTGTCATCATTATTGTCTAAACATTTACTGTCTATTGAGCCCTTGGTAGCAGGTCCTCTTTTTTCCCTTCCCCACCCCCATGACCTCTTGATAAATTATAAATTGTTATTATTTTCACATCTTACACTGACTGCTCTCCCTTCCTCATGGTGTCTGTTGTCTTCCAACTCTCTATGGGAATCAGAAGTCTGTCTTTCTCCCACAGTATGGTTAGTGGTTTTGAACTCCTGACCTTGCAGTTAGTAGCCCAAATCTGAGCCACTATGCCATCGGGGCTCCTTTAGGCCACTAGATGTTGTGAGAATAGAAGCTAAAAAACTCCTGAATGGCTTTTTAAAAGTACTTTAAAAATAGAATAAGAGAAACCAAAGCTAACATAAGCAGGATGGTAACACTAGCCGAGCATTAGGCCCCACATTTTTATAATCACAATTAGCCCTTCTGTCACCCACAACAGAATCATATAACCTCTCCTCCACTCCCTTCTCCTACCCAGACTCCAGTAAGAGAAAATAAATGCACTCCATCTACATGGTCCAACCCCCTGGTTTGATGGGAGTTAACACAGACTATGGCTAGAAGAGCCATGTTCAGTAAGTCACTGCAACACACACACACACACACACACACACTCAATTTGTAGATGAACAAGACATATATGTGTGTGTGTGTGTGTGTGTGTGTATAAAACAAAATTCCAGAGGAATAAAAAATATTATATCAAGTCACAAAAACTCAACAGACAATAAATAGTTCACTGGTCGATTCAGAGGTTAAAATGTTCAGCTGCAAAGCAAAAGGTCAGCAGTGTAAACCCACAAATCTGCTTTTGCAGAGAAAACAGTCTTGGAATCCCTGCCCGGCATTTCTACTCTTACAGGGTCACTCTCTGCTTGAATCTAAGCAATGGCAATGGGTGTTTTAATATTATGTACACAAAGTTCAAAGACAAACCACAGAGATATTATCTACAAAGAATTTTTGAAGAGAGGACATGAAAAATTTGATACATTACTTTTGAGTTGATAATCTTTAAATCTTGCATAACAAGTGTGATTTCAAATGTGGTTAATGGCATACATTTACATTTCTTATTTTCAATAAGGAGCTCTAGAAAAGAATACTTCCATTAAGTCTTTTCATACATTTTCACAAACTAAAAATTAGTAGAGCTTATTGGGGGGGGGGTGGCGGGGATAGGGGGAGAGAGGCTTACTCTTTTTCAGGAAAAAAGAAAGGAATGTGAAAAACTATCTGAAATATTTTCCTTGCAACCCTCTCTCAGAGCCTCTCCCATAGAAGCTGTGCAGGGAACCCATGCATTTCACAGGGTGTGCCTCTGGGACTTTGATGATCATCTGAATGCCTGTGCTAGTAAACAAACAAGACCCAACCCAAGGTAAGCCAAGACTCTCCAGGAAAGAGATCTCACATTTTCTCCTGTACTGAAAGGGTACCCTTTCTTTTGCAGTCAGATGGAATTTACAAACTCCCAAACCCTATGAGTTTTACATAGCACATGCAGGGTAGATGATTTTTAAAAATTCACAGCTCTGACAAATCCTTGTGCCTTCCCCACATCTAGCAAGACATCGACAGAAGTCACGCTAGCATGGTGAATTTGGGATCCGGACACAAAATTGTTCTGTGATGGGATCATCTCCACTTGAGGACTAGACTCCTCTGGCACAAGACTCCGGGTCTTCTAAGCGAATCTCACTGTTCCATGAAGAAACTGCCATCTGACTGTTGGTCAACCCATCCTTCCCTTTGACCAGTCAAGAGGTGGTCCCATTCTTTGAGAAAGCATTCACTTCTGACCCTGATAAAGTCATACTTTCTACTTTACTATTTTGAATAGTAAACAGCTCAAATCTTTCAATGTCCCTGCCCCACAATCTTAGAAACCAGGAATGCCACCTCTTCTTAAATGTCTGACATTTCCCTAAATGTTTCCATCAAACAAAACCTACTGTTTTAATTCTCCCACATCGATAGTATTTTTCATGCCCATCTAACTCATCCCCAGTTGAAAGGACATTTTAAAAATATATAAATAAGCAGGGTTTAAAATGCAATCAATCCAAATTCTATATCTAGTATCAACAGCTGGCACGAGACAGTTTCTTGTTCTCACCCTAGACCGAGGTAATCTCCTGTATGGGTATTCTAGTTATAGTGCACATTGTCCTTGTGTTTCCTAAAGCACATATGTGAGTGCCGACTGTCCCCAGTGCCCTCTCTCCTCCGCTAGTGGTCGGGGTGCAAGGGGGTTAGAATCACCGACACTCAAGCACTCCTTACATTGTAATCATTCCACACACACCTGCTGCACTCATTTATGCTAAGCATCCACAATGATCCTGAACAATGTTTAGCCAAGTGCATCTACGACGCGACCCAAATACTGAATTCTCAAAAAGTCTCCAAACCTAGTGGAAGAAAATAAAACCACAAGACTGGCTCTGTTATGCTATTGCTTTTCCCACCCGCCAGACTCATGTTATGCTACCAGAGGCAAAAAAAAAACAAAAAAACCCACAAAACCAAACAGATTAAGATATCAATCACAGTTAATAGCTTAGCACAAAAAAATAAACAATAGCAATTAAATAGAAATGCCATTTACAAATTTCTGCTCACAAGTATTTGAAAAAGCATTTTATTAATGAAGAATTGCTTTACCACCTAAAGAGCATGAAATAGCATAAAGCATAATGTAAGAGAAGCATGTCGGAAGCACGTATTCCCTTCCCTGTTAAATTAATATTTCTAACCAAATGTGAGTTCAAATGTGTTCATGTGGGCATTTTCTATAAGGTTTCAAGAGACACATACCAGTTATTATTCTCCCACCAGAGAAAGGTGGGAGGAGGGATTTTCAAAGTACACTTTAAACAAGTAAATGTAAGAATTTCCTTTAATAACAATGTATCAATTTTGTCATTATTTTGACAATAATAAGATGAAAATGAAATTGTAATTCTGTCAAATATGCTTGAAAACTAGCATTGCAGCAAATTGCTTGTGGCTTGTAGTTCAACCTTTCCCACAAAGTATGTAAGAGTTTTTAAAATATTTATGCCCTTGGGACTGAGCCCTGGTGGCGTAGTGGCTATGAGTGAGACTGTGGCCCACTGGGTTGGAGGTACAAATCCAGCAGCAAGGCTGGGCCTCCTACTCCCACCACCAGAGGGCAGCGATGCCCCCCCAAAAAATTTATGCCCTTTGACCCAACAATCATTTTATAACATTTATTTTATAACTTTTTTCATAATGTATCTTTTTTTGATAAAGAAAGGCAATCCAGTTGTGTGTGTGAATAATATTGGAAAATACTAGTGCATAATAACTTTTAATAGAAGTACATTTCGCAAACGGTAAATAGCAAAGTTAAAAAAAAAATCCATGAGTGGCTAGACTCACTCATTGGTTCTCACACAAGAGTGATCCCGTACCCACACCCACACCCCAAGAGGACACTTGAGCCATTTTCACTTTTGATTTTGATTGTCAAGAGTGAGCATGGATGGGTGGGTATGCAGGAGCCCTGGTTAAGTGGTGGGATACATGTTGGGCTGCTAGTCTTGAGGTTGGCAGTTCAAAACCACCAGCCACTCCAGTGGGGAAGGATGATACTTTCTTCTCCCTTAAAGAGTTATATCTCAAGAAGCCATGAGGCAGCTCTATCCTGCTACTTAGGGCCAGCACGGGTCAGAAGAGACAATGGCAGCGAGTCACTCAGTCACTGTTTGGGTGGGTAGGTTCCAGCCTTTAAGGTAGAGCCCAGAGATGAACTTATAAAAGGCCAAGGATGCACAAGGCAACCCACCACAATGAAAATTGACAGGACCAATATACGAATATTGGGTAACTGATTAGCTATGGCAATTTTTTTAAGTGAATGTCCCGGTACCTTCATCAACCCACATGTTACTGCTTATGGTGATTACATAATTTGTTGTCAGTTTGAGGCGTAAAGGTGAAGAGGTGGAGTTCAGAGTGCCAGTCAGGTCACAGCTTGATGACCTCCTTTGGAGGCACTAAAGGAGAAATAGCTCACTGCAGACACACACTCACTCCCTGGGAGACATTTCTGATGAAAATCCACATGGAGCTATACGAGTGCCCTGAGCTGGGCGAGTCACATAGAGACCTCTGCCAGCACTGAGATGCTTACAACACCACTGGATCCACAAGACTTTCCACCCACTGGCCTGTGACCTTCCTGCATTCAGCACCATTTCATGGGTCTCGTGAGTCTAAAAAGGGACATTAGAGATAGGTGTCAGACAACATATAAGCTAATATCAGACTTATGGATTTGATCTGGACTGGGCTGGGGCATTTTCTCAATATGTACAATAGCTCTTTTAAAAAAGTTCTTTTTTTTTTTTTTTTTTGGCATCACTGCCCTCAGGTGGTGGGAGTAGGAGGCCCAGCCTTTGCTCCTGGGAGCCGGAATCGAACCTCCAACCCAGTGGGCCGCAGTCCCGCGCACAACCACTACGCCACCGGGGCTCAGCCCAAAAAGTTCTTTCTTATACACTGCTTAAAACAATAAATAATTAAATGTCAACAAGGAAGATGTTTTCATGCTTCACTGCTTAGTAGCCCTTTATTTTCTAACTGAACTAATGGATTTTCACTATAGCAAGTGAGGGTACAAAGTAGTTATTAGCTATATGGAGATGTACAACTCGGGAATATATTAGTTAGCCCCAGTTATTTCCATTGAGCTGGCCCTGGTGGCTGTAACTCCATCAATAAGGTAAAAAACAAAGCAGAGAACCAGCCTGGAGTCCAAGTCCTATATCAATACCAGGTGTATGAAATTATTATTTCCCAGGAAGCAAGGACTGTCATCAAGAGAGGACATTTGTCTGAGAAACGGGGTTCCCAGCTCACTTCTAGCAGCCTTCAGACTACATATGTCCAAATCTATTTGAGAGAGAACCCGTGGCCTGTCAAGTCATAATGATTCTATGAAAAGAGTCTCAATGTAAGTGGTCCTTTCTTAAAACAGTCTTAAAGATATGGAAGCTGTTCTTCCCAAATATAGGTTCAGAGTTACAAAACGAGTCCTGAATTGATTACAGTTTAAAATGATGAATCAAGTAATTTGTAGAACAGCTCCCAGGGTTACCTCTCATGGATCATGACAGTCCAGGTGGGGAGGCGGGGTAGAGGGAGGAAGCATTAAAGAACTAGAGGAAAGTTGTATGTTTCATGGTTGCTACACTGCACCCTTACTAGCACCGCTCCTTCCCTGAGACCCTTCTGTAAGGGGATGTCTAGTTGTCTATAGATGGGCCTTGTGTCCCCACTCCCCCTCATTCACAATTATATGATATTTTTGTTTTTTGATGCCTGATACCTGATCCCATCAACACCTCATGATCACACAGGCTGATGTGCTTCTTCCGTGTGGGCTTTGTTGCATCTCAGCTAGATGGTCACTTGTTTATCTTCAAGTCTTTAAGACCCCACATGCTATATCTTTTGATGGCCAGGCACCATCAGCTTTCTTTACCACACTTGCTGATGTACCTGCTCTGTCTTCAGTGAAGGTGACCGTGATGGAATGCCAGTTTAATTGAACAAAGTGTTCTTGCATTGAGGGAGTACTTGAATGGAGGCCCCATGTCCACCTGCTACCTTAATACTAGACCTATAAATATATGTACATAGATCTAGTCCCCCAATTAAAAGATACAAATATATTTACATAGGTACATGTTTGTACTTAGACCTCTATAAATGCCTTTTGCCTCCTAGTATTTCCCTCTATTTCCTTTTACCTTCTTCTTGTCCCACTGTCATGCTCAGCCTTCATTTGGGTTTCAGTAATCCTCTCAGTTACATTGCCCTTAATCAAATCCCACCAAGCCTCCTACACCCTCCTCATCATCGATTTTTGATCAATTGCTGTTCCCTTGTCTCTGGGTTTGGTAACACTACTTCTTTCCCCCTAGCTCCCCTTTTCTCATGTCCCCCGTAACTGTGGGTCCCTCCAGACTGTTCATCCAGCCTATCTTATCTAGAGAGACTTGCAGAGATAATAATACATACAAACACAAGAGAGAGCAAAACAAAGCAAAAAAAAAGAAAACAATATAACGAACAATGACCGAAAAAAAAAAAAAAAAGGAAAGCCTGTAAATAATTCAAGGTCAGTTTCTTGACTTTTAGCAGTGTTTTCTGGTCAAGCTTGAGGGAGTGTCACACCCTGGCCCCAAAATCTATTTTTGGTACTCCCTCGGGACTACCTTGCTGTTCTGTTGCACACCCTTAGTGTTTTGCCTCGGTGTGGTAGAGTCAGACCGGGTGCAATTGCCACATTGAGTCTCCAGTATGGTCCCCTGTAGGGCTATGGGCCAGTGAGGGATGGCGTGTCTCATAGTGGGATGGACCATATGGTCCTCTCTGTGCATTGGCTGCTTTGCGCAGGGTTATGGTCCTCAAGGCTTGTTGGGCCAGGACTCAATGACACTATTGAACCTCAGCAATTCCACATAATTTGTGATTACATTCACTCCTCAATTATCGATGATCTTGTCACCTGGCATTCCTACTTACAACTTTAAAATTCTCAGTTACCTCAAGAGGCCCCAATGATGATTGGGCCACATGAGGGACCAATGGCCATGAGACACCATCTTTGGTTCACCTGTGATGTCTCAGTAATGATATGGGCCAATGGCAGGATGACATAAGATCAAGTGATACCTGACGGTGCCAGGATGGTGGGCGTGAAGAAGGGAGAAGCGGAAGAGAACACAAGGGGCCATACAGAACACAGGGTTGGGGGAGGACAAGCATGGACCCTGTCCAGGGCAAACAGCAGGAAGTGGGGAACATCCCACTCCCACGTTGTCAGACAGTAGTACCCTTAACTCCACTGGCTCCATGGTGGTAGGGAAAAGTGCTGTGAGACGTACCAGGAGCACCTCACTAGCAGGCGAGGGGTGTCACAGGGCCAACACATATAATGATATAATGATCGCATATAATGATACCAGTCGTGGGGTGGGGGGGGCACATGACTCTTGAATAACATTGGTTCCACTTAATGATTGTTGGGCCCTAACCATGTCGATGAGGAAGGAGTAAATGTTATGTTAACATAAACAAACAGAAGACTTGGTGGTCTCAGTGCCAATAGGGGAATCTTAAGAGATCTAGTTAACGCTTTCAGGAAATCTCAGTGCAAATAGGAGAACTGGTTCTCAAAAATCATTTATCTTTTGACACTCTGCCGAGGAGCCCTGGTGGCACACTGGTTACACACTGGGCTGCTAACCATAAGGTAAGCCGTTTGAAACCACCAGTCACTCCTCGGGAGGAAAAAATTATAAAGAATTCCAGTCTTGGAAACCCACAGGGCTAGTTTTGCTTGGCCCTGGGTCTTGAGGGAATCAAAAAGGTCATTTAATTGATGGGACATGTGTGGTCCATTTAAGGAACTAAAGGAGATGATAAAAGAGGTAAGACTCTAATTGTCACCGAAAGACTTTCATGGCATAGACAGCTTCTGGTTAAGACCAATCAAGACAATTGCTATAATAACCCCAAAGTGCATCTGTCTCCTAAGCAATGCATTGAATCAATGACAATGATCTGCTCTAAGAGTTAAAGTCATTGGTAACAATGGACACTTTGGGGTTGTTAACTATCCTTCACCACCCTCTTACTCCTTTCCTGTTTCTAGAGTTTCCTTTGAGTATGAGCCCTAAACACCAATAAGCAACGCCATTTCCTTGCTGGTTAGTTCTGTGGTGAGCACAGACCCAGGTCTACACACATGGCATTTCCCTGGTTCCCACAGTCATTAACACTGGCTCCGTTGGGACAAAATTCGCATCTTTCACTTGGTAATTACAAAGGTGGCCAAAGAAGCACGCTGTCCTGGTTGCTCCTGGCAGCCTCCTGGAGAACCATGCTTGCAAATGAAGAAGGGGGACCTTTTCCGTTAGTGAGCCAAGTATGGCCTTCATGGTTCCAACCAATCCGGACTCTCCACTATGCATTGAGGAGGGCGAGTGGCATAGGGGCTACCAGTTCCGCAGCAACTTGCAACCTCAGCAGTTGGAAACCACGGTCACTCTATGGGAGAAAGATGGAAAGAGTTACAGTTTCAGAAATCCACAGGGACGGGTCTACCCTGACTTACAGAACTGCTGAGTCAGACCTGACTTGAAGGCGGCAAATTATTTTGGATTATCCAGCAGTCTTCATTGCTAAGTGAAAAGCCCACCAGCCCCTCCAGGACAAAGAGGTGGCCTTATGCTTTCATAAAAATGATGGCCCTGGGAACCTTCAGGGCAGGTTTACTCTGCTCTATGGTGTCCCTAAGGAGTCCTAGTGGTGCAGTGGGTCATGCAGTGGGCTGCTAACCACAGAGTCAGCAACTGAACCTCCAAAGATGCAACTTTCTGCCCCTGTCAAGATTCACAGCCTTGAAACCCCACAGGGGCAGCGCTACTCTGTCTTCTTGGGTCACAATGAGTCAGAATCTATCTAATCTATCTATCTAATCTATCTATCTATCTATCTATCTATCTATCTATCTATCTATCATCTATCTATCTGGCATCACTGCCCTCTGTTGGGAGTGGAAGGCCCCGTCTTGCTCCTGGAGAGCTGCTGCTAGATTTGAACCGCCAACCCGGTACGCCACAGTCCCGCCCTCAACCACGATGCCACTGGGGCTCAGCCCAGAATCAATGTATTGGTAGTGAGCTTGCTTTGTTGTTGTTGTTGCTGTTGTTGTTGTCATAGGGTTGCTAAAGGAGTCCTGGTTAGGCTGCAGTCCCAGGAGTACTGTCGTACCAACATGGGGCTGTGGACCTCTAGGGTCTTCCCCTGGGATAGAGTAAAGTTGTCTGCACCTGTGAAGACTGGAGGCTCCGTGAGTCAGAATCAGCTTGAGGGCAAGTCTTTGTTGTTGCTGTTGTTGCTACCATACAAAGTACAGCGTTCTGATGGCACGGTGGGGAAGTTTAAACCCGCCAGCTGCTCCAAAGGAAGAGAGGGCGCCACCTGCTTCCATAAAAATGTGCAACCTTGGAAACCCCATGTGGCTGTTCTCAGGTGGAAGAAGTCAATGGTAGTTGAAATTGACGGGATAGCAAAGGGTTTCAGGTATTATGCAAAGCATCAGGACACAACCCCTTATCTATTTTTCAATCTAAACTTTCCCTTCTGCCTACAGTGCAGGTGTCCTTCACTTGTACTTCAGCACACCTGGCCTCCTCCCACCTCCACACGGCTGGGTCACTCCCCAGACTAAAATGCAATTTCCCTGCACCCTCATTCAAATCCAGCGTAGGCTGGACTGGGCTCCACAACCCTGAAGACAGAGCTAGCTAAAACAAGAGGCTCCTCGTCACCTCTAAACTCCGACCTAGAGTCCACTCTCAGTGCTAGGGGCCCTCTCTATCCCACATCCAACTTTATACTTCTTCCTTGCATTCTTTCTCGAATGCATCCTCAAGCTGGAACGTAAGCTGTCTGTGGTTCTGCAGCTCTGCACAGTGTTCTTCCATCAGCAGAAAGCCAACAAAGGTTGAGGCAAACTCGACATGTGATTTAGACCTTCTCATCCCTGCCAGTCATACCCTTTTAATGCACGCAGCCCTGTGAAAGGTAGCACGGAATTTCACATGCAACACATTTCAGCATCACGCAGTTGGCCGAGGTCCTGTCAAATTTCACAACGAGACTGGCAGGAACAGCTGGATGATGATCAGAAATTTATCCGGCTGCCTTCCTGTCTGTGTGTCTCTGAAGTCCTTCCAATGAAGATGCAGACTAACCCAGTGGGGTCTGAAAATGGGAAGACCCTCGCCTTTGAAACGTCTGTCTGAAATCATCCAGGAGCGGCACCAGAAAGGAAAATGGGAAAGCTCAGCAGGAGGCCCCCACAGCCCAACAGGCTCTGATCCTGTCCAAGCCCCTTCCATTCCCTTAATGTCCTCTGGGTGCACATCTCAAAAACCAAAACAAAACTTACGGCACCACGTCGTTGCCGACTCACAGTGACTCGAGAGGACAGGGTGGGGATAGCCTCGTGCCTTGCATGACTGTAATTGCTGATGGGAGCAGAGAGCCATGCCTTCCTTCCAGGGAGCCGCAGGTAGTTTTGAACCGCTGACCTCATGAATCACAGCCCATCTCCCATATTTGAACAAGGCAATTAGGACATTCAGAAGTCAGGATGCATCTTCTTCACACGACAGGCCAGGAGACACCAGTAAGTGGAAGAACTAACTGTATGAGGGTCCCATACCATTTCCATCGAAGATGAGAGAACAAAGAGAAAAGGGAAAGGCTGTGTGTTTTCAAAATAAGCAACAAAGTCATCGATGCAGCCCTAGGATTCATATCCTGGTTACTCAAAGGTCAACTCCTTTGTAAGAGGGCATGATGGACCCTTATGTGCATGACAATTTTGACACCACATTTGGGATTCCTCTTCCCCACCCTACCCCCGATTTTACCACATCCATATTAGGAGTGCTGGACTACTAACCAAGAGACCAGCAGTTCAAAACTACCATTCCCTGGCTGAAAACTGAGGCCTTCTGCTCCATACACTTCATCGACTTGAAAACCCACCAGGACGGTTCTCCTCTGTCCTGTGCGCTTGCTAAGAGCTGGAACAGACTCCCTGGCTGTGAGTTCGGAGTTTTCGGGCAGTGACACTAGTGGTACGCGGCTAGCCAGATCATCCACAGGGAAGGATCCCCGGCTGCTCCCTGGGAGAAAGCGGAGGCATCTGCCTCTGTAAGACTTACAGCCTTGGAACCCCTCTGCCGGATTTCTCTTCTCTCCTATAGGGCCACCAGGAGTGAAAATCAGCCTGATGGCACTGGATGTGGTGCTAGTTTCATTTATATTAAGACCACACGAGCATTTCTTAATGCATTTCTTAATGAACATGAAATGCTAACAAAGCGAACAATATTAACCTAACAATGACCTAAAAGTAAAGCAGTACCCTATAAGTATGTCTACTACCAGCTCATGGGGGCTGAGCCCCGGTGGCGTAGTGGTTGAGTGTGGGACTGTGGCCCACTGGCTTGGTGGTTCAAATCCAGCGACAGCTCTGCAGGAGCAAGGCTGGGTAGCTCCCATGACCACCAAAGGGCAGTGATGCCCCTCCCCCCAAAAAATACCAGCTCATATTACCAGTTGGTCCTCATCTCATAGGAACCTATAGAGTCTGGTATTAATTCCCTCAGTATTGCTTCTTCATTCTCTTTCTGCACCAATTAACACTGCCCTCTTCTTCCTGGGTCCTAAACAGGTTCTGAAGGTCTACATTGGTCTTGAAAGCCTTGCAAACAGATTTATCCAATGAAACACAGCGTTTCTCCTTGGAGTTGCTGGGAGTTTGGTCCTCTTTATTGCTCCAGTATGTAAATTCAATTAAGATGCACTTTCTCATTGGCCATGCTGCTGCTAGAGATAGTTCTCCAGGCTCCACATGCTCAAAGATGGCCCGACAAGCTCCTCAGACCGTGACTTGAGAAGAGGGCTTTGACTGGAGAGGCAGTACAAACTGGACTCACGGGGTGCTAGGCAGGCTGCCTCCCGAGATGTCACAAAACCCAGGCCCACTCTCCCGCCTTCCCTGCTTCTCCTTTCAAAAACATCTCACTTGTTCCCAACTGTGCAATGAGATATAAAACAACCACAATTAAAGTTGGAAAAGCAGAGGCCTGAGTCCAAGCAGCAGATGTTGTCCCATCAGGGGAAAGGCACACCAACCGCAAACACACTTTGACATCCACTCCGTGATTTTTATGAACCTGCACAGAGGCAGATCGGCTATGCCATGGCTCATTCTCGAAGTGGAAGTCCCCAGAACAAATCTGTTTTAATGAAACCAGGTGAGGTGGAGCATTCCTTCCTTTTCTTTGTCACCAGCAGGTTAGGAATGGCCCCCCACTTAGGCAAGAGTGAGGACCAAAATCAGAGCCCACCTCCATCTCCACCAGGTTTACCAGCAGACCAGCCTGTTCCCTGGAGTCAATAGGACTCTCTCCTCCCCCAGAGGCAGAAACAGCTGTCCCAACACATCAAGTATCCGAGCACCCAGAATGTTCAGGCTATGTCTATTGAACTATATGTCCGCCTCTCCTGCTTTCTGGAACCAGCAGAGTATTGAAACCAACATCGAAACCAACCCCATTCCAACTCCTAACAACTTTATGGGACAAAGTAGAAAAACCCCTTAGGGTTTCTCAGACTGTAAGCCTTATTGACACAGACTGTCACATCTCTCTCCTGCAGGGTTCCCACTGCCATTGCACTGCACCACCAGGGCTCCACAGACATGGGACTGGTAGGCACATGGAAGTCCTCCTTTGGTGCAGTCCAAAGCACACTGATGAAAGAACTGACATGACCAGGTTGGAAACAGCCTCAACTTCTGGATATCCATGCAACAAATATTTATGGAGTGCCCATTCGGACAAGGCACTGTCTCAGAGCCCAGCAGTTTAGGCTTGCACATGGGTCCTGAGAAGATTAAGTTTTCTGGTGCATATCAAGTGATATGGATTCCAGGCCTCGGTCCAAGAGCAGGGAACAATTGTTCATTATTGATTCACTGGAGCACAACAGGGATATGCAAATTTGCAAAAGATTTGCAGCTCTGCTATTCCTGGAGTCCTGCCCAAAAACTCAGGAAACCACACACGGGGCACATGCACGCCCAAACACACACAGAGTTGGACAAGAGACACTAATTATGCAAATGAATATTAAAGAAGGGTTACACTTTGGAAATGTTTCTCATTTGTTAGCCTCTCCTCGCCCTCCAGTTTTGCTTTTTTTTTTTCTCTCCCACAGAATAATATGGATTTTTTGGAGGGGAGGGATAGTTTCTTTAACTTAATTTTCATCGCAATAGGAAATTTATGGGTGCAAGAGGAAAGAAATACACTGTTCTACAACCCCAATTTTTTTCTTGTACACTAGTAAATAGAATACAACCTCTAACACATTATGAACTATCCCTAACACTGCCCAAGCCTTGCCTGGTCTACACGCAAAATGTTCAAAAACTTCATGGAAAAGTTTGTTTCCCTGTGAGTATAAAAGATAATGGAATTCTTACATTAATTTTCTGAAACCACTTCATAAAGGTAAGAACTACAAACCCAATCCTGTGTCACCATCACTGATAAGCAACAAGGAAAACAGGAATAAAGTTAACTTATGATGACACCAATTATTGAGGGGAGGGGGAAGAGTAGCTCATGGAAAAATAGAAATGAAAAGTAATGGAGTTTTTCCCATAAACTTATTTTTTAAGCTCCTTTTTATTTCCTTACATTCCAATTCATGTTGGAACTAGTGGCCTATAAGTTTTCTGGTAACTCTTCCTATGCAAATTTGCTTGTAAAAGGTCTGTATTTCCAAAGAATTGTCAGTTGTTCTTAGGTGCTTTGAAGAGGTTCTAACTCAGTGACCCTGCGGTCAATGGTCAAGGACAAATATTTCCTATTATCCTGTCCAAACTATGTGAGATCATGTATCAGTATCGTGGCCTCTCAGGAGTCTTATGGCAGTACTTCTTCCAAGAGAGATTTGCTGGTTCTTCTTACAGTCCCCAGAACATTCATTGCCAATGTCTTATTTTTGTTTCAATATTCTTTGACAACACCTTAGTTCAAATTACATCAATTCTTCATTCTTCCTCATTCACATCCGACATTCACAGCCATGTGACCGAACTTGGGTCAAGCATACCATGGGTTTCAAAGTGAGATCCAACACTTTAACCAGAGTAGATGATCAGAAAAGTAGAAAAGAAAGAAGACCGAAAATGTGGGTGCAACAGTGGAAAATGGAGGAGGAAGGAAGACTTCAGGAAGTGACAACTATTCCCTTTCCAAGCAGATCAGAAAGTGGGGCCTGGCCAAGGCTGTATATAAAGTGAAATGAAGTGGCTGTTATTCTATAGAATATGTGGCCCTCCTTGGCTACTCCGGGCAGACTGTTCTTCCAGGTATTTCTGGTGACAAACTGTGCTAGGAAAACATGATCAACATGACTTCCTTTCTGATGATGATTAATTACCACCTTCATAAAATTTGGATGGCGACACAGGTGTCCTATGCACCACAGCCCACCAGCGATGAGGATGCTCAGAGGAAGGGGAATATGAATTACAGGAGAACAGGGATGGGGATAGGGAAGGGCACTGGAAGTAGGTTCAGAATACTTGGCATGGTATACACCTATAACAATGAAGGACCTGCACTAACTTTTTTAAAGAGCTGGAGTAACAGAATAGTCTTTTTATTCGTTCGTTTGCTCATTCATTTTGTCACACAACATAGGAAGCTTTCTTTACCTGTCCACCGTTCTTGAGAAGAGTCAGCTCATTTAAATATGCTGTCACCTTGGGTTTCTGGCAGTTCGCTGGCGAGGCGCTAAGTTCATCCTGTTCATCCTCCTCCTCTGTGCTACCCTCCTTTCTGCCTCCATCAAGGTTTGAGGCAACTGTAGCGCTTGGCTCTGTAGGCCATGCTGAGCAATGGGGCAACATAGGGGTGAGCTTGTTGAGAGGAGAGATCTGTACCAGGGTTAGCATTTTGTCCCTGACCTTCACACCAGGAACCCAGAATTCCTTTTTTGTTTTTAAATAAATCATTATATTAGGGGCTCTCATAGCTCTTATAACAACCCATACATCAACGATATCAAGCACATTTGTACAAAGGTTGCCATCATCGTTTCCAAAACGTTTTCTTTCTACTTGGTATCAGCTCCTCATTTTCCTCCACCTTGCCCAACCTTCCATCCTCAGAATACTATTTTTAAAGAATGTGAAGTTTATATTATTTCCCACAGACAACACCAGATAAAAGTGGAGAGGAACCAACTCCGTTCAGCCTTCATTTATGCTGTTAGAGTCTACGAGGTAACTGTTAGCTGAAGGAGAGGGACTGTAAATGGGCCTGACTTCAGACTGCTCTGTCTCCCTTCTGCCACACACTATCACATCTGAGAACACCGGGGCTGGAAGGAGCTCACAGCCCATTCTGCTCTGCCCTCTCGCCAGCCTTGGGTTCTTAAAGTCAAAGGAAATAGATTAATTAAGTCTCTGGCGAGTCCTCTCTGGCCATGGACAGAATTTATTAGAAAATGGATTATTGGAGATACAGTTAGGTTAAAACTTCACACCCTATCATTTGAACTTCCTTATGATTCATATAAATTTGTTTTAAATTTTAATATTTTCTGCCTTCCTTTCTATTAAGATTTTTATGCTTTACTTTGTTGCTCTTGGTAGTTTGTTGTTGTTTGTTTTTTTAAATGTTTTCCTGTATATGAAATCCAGGAATGGTACACATCTAGAGACAATAACTGGACTAATGGTTCCTTTGATGTTAGGATTGGGGAAGTAATAACGATGAACACAATAAAGAGGAAAATGCTCTAAAACTGATTATGGTGATGATTATACAACGGTTCTTGATGTGGTTGAACTTTTCAATTATATAATATATGAATTATATACCAACAAAACTGTTGGGAACATTAAGAATTATAACTATTCTTTGAATGTGGGGAACAAAAAGAAGTCTCAAAGGGCAAGAAGACGCCACATGGTCAGAGGGTGAGATAAAGTCTTTCACAACGTCCTCAGAGGACAACCCCTGCTTCCCTCAAAGAATAAGCAAGGACACTGTTGTGATGAATCCTGAGGAGTCCTCAGCGCCACTCCTGATATTTTCCCACCATGGCCCCGTTTTCTTCAAGCGTCTTCATAACAAGCTCCCGTCATCCTTGTGTCCTTCCAGAGAAATCTATCAAGATTACCCATTTGGGATTTGGAGGGAAAATACAAAGTTGTCATAATCTTCTGAGCTGTTTCGACCTTGAAACTAAGCAGCCTACAAGATCCCTCAGAAGGCACTCTTTTGACTGAACCCCCACCCCCTCCTCCCCCCCACCCCACCCCCACAAGACAAAATGTGGGAGAGCAAGGAGGCTTTCCATTCTCATAAAGAGGTAGCGTCTCTTTCTTATACACATATGAGTGTCTCTGGATTTATTTCTCTAATTAACCCAGACGAACGCAGATGGCAAATTGACACATGTGGTAATGCGCTCCTTCGGTGAACTATGCACTGACATGATCTCCCTCCAGTTTCATTAAAAAGCCAAACAAAACTCAGCACCGTCAATACTGATTCACAGAAACCCTACAGGACAGAGGCGAACTGGTCCCGTGGGCTTCAAGGACAATCGCTATTCGGAAAGTTTCAGCCATCTCTTGCTGAGTAGCTGGTGTTTTAAACTTTTAACCACCATGCCACCAGGGTACCTCCAGTTTCACAGATACCCACTAACTCTAACACTCAGGGATTCGATAGACAAACTTGCCATGCCTTCCTGGTCAGGTGGGGCATCATCACATCCTCTGTCAGGTCCATGCCTCCAGCTGAATGCACACTCCTCATGCCACACAGTGTCCCTTTCCAATGAAGTTGCACTGACACACCGATTGTGCACGCGTGTTCTTTGTGGGCAAGTGACTCTCCATTAGAATGCTACCCCCCAGTGTCAAGAGGGCTGTTCAAAGTAGAGTGGGTCAGTTCTACCCACCACCCTATGTACCCCTTAACATGCCAACCCTCTCCTACCCCCCTTATCCTACACATGTAAAAACAAATCTACTTCAACAAAGCATGCATTGTTCTACCAACACTGCTTTGGGATTTCATTTTACATATTCTCCAAAGGATCTGATTATACAATCTAAGTGTGGAAGGGGCTGAGCAGAAATAAAATGTCCTCCCATCTTTCCCCAAGGGAAAACTAAAGCTTCTGTTTGGTGGCCTCCAGCCTTGGAATTTAAATTTCATCCAGTATCCCTCAGTGATTCCACGTACAAATCTCAACTACTGAATTGCCCTAAAACCACAATAAGAAAAGATTTGCCAGAGACTCTGCTCGGTTTCTACCGGCATGCTGTGTGTCCTCTAAGAAGAAAGTAGCTTCCTCATGCTAATCAGCAAATTAACAGCACCCTTTCTTTAGAGGAAATCACATTGGGTATGTTTTCCACCAGATTTTAACAAATAATATTTACTGTGTTTCTGGTAAAAGTCTACCTAGTAAATCAGTGTCCCTCTCAAGAATTTTTATGCAATCTGCTCTGTGACATGGGTTATGATTTGTATAGTGTCAGCATTCATGTGAGTCCTATTCTGTTTATTTTGTTTCCATTGATCTAGCTTCCCTACCCGCCTCCTTGCCTCTTCCCTTTGATTTGGGTTGACTCTGTGGACTCATATAGCTAGTTGTTTATGGAAGCACATTTCTAAGGAGGTAGGAGGTGGTATTGCTTATTTTATAAGCCAAGCTTTTATTTAGCTGAAAAGTGACCTGCACTGCGGGGAGCCAGTCCCAATCCCAGCTACATCCATCCCCTCCTCAGAAGAAGGCAGGGCCTGTCCAGACCACATGGGAACAAACTAAAAGAAAGAGAGGGAGAGAGGGAGGGGAGAAGGAGGGGAAGGGAGAGAGAGAGAGAGAGAGAGAGAGAGAGAGAGAGAGAGAGAGAACAACATTCCTGCAGGAAGCAGTTTACACACAGAGAGAACCATAGGGTCAGACCTACCACAAGACAAGACATCCCCTCACTGACCCACAGGGGACAGCACTGGAGACACAGGGCAGGAATTGTGCCCACTCCCCCACCACCACCCACACTGGGGCAAAACACAAAAGGAGTCAAGGAAAAAGTGCCTGCGGAATCTCAAAAGTAGATTTCAGATTCGGGGGTAGGGCATGACACCTCATCAGACTCCATCAGATCCACCTCCACCTCTTCCTCTTTCTCTTCCTCTTCCTCAGAAAAAAAAAATAGGACCAATGGCTGTGGGGGTACCTGGGAGAGGGGGTGATGGAGGAAAGGAAGCAGGGAGCCAGTAAACCTACAGACAATGGAGCAACAAGAGATCTAAAGCCAAAGGTGAGAAAGATATAGAATGCTTGGTTGGGTTTGATCAAGTGCAATAAAGCTGAGAGGAATTACAATGAAAGTTGAACATGGTAGTGGGACAGGAGGAAAGTAAAAGAAAATAGAAGAACTAGGAGGCAATAGACATCTATAGAGGCATAAATATAGGCACATACTTATGTAAATATATTTATATATAATGATAGGGATACAGGTCTATGTACATATAGTTATAGATTAGGCGATAAGGTAGCAAGTAGACATTAATCCTCTAGTTCTTCCTCAATGTAAGACCACTGTGTTCTAACAATCTGGCATTTTGTGATGCTCACCCTCCCAGCACGATCGCTGAGGTCAAAACGGGTGCATAGCCAAATGTGGTAAAGAAAGATGATGGTGCCCAGCTATCACAACATACAGTATCTGGGGTCTTAAAGGCTTGAAGTTAAACAAGCAGCGATCTAGCAGGGAAGCAAAAAAGCCCACATGGAAGAAGCACGCCAGTCTGTGTGATCATGTGGTGTCAAGAGAATTAGGCATAAGACATCAGAAGACCTAAAACAAAAAATCATACTGATGTAAACAAGAGGTGCTACAGTGGAGACCCAAAGCCCATCTATAAACAATTGGGCACCCCCTCACAAAAGCGTCATAAGGAAGGATATGTCTGCCAGGGTGCAGCATAGCACTCACTAAACATCCAACATTCCTCTAGTTCTTTAATGCTTCCTCCCCCAACTATCAGGACCCAAGCTGTATATTACAAATCCGGCTAAACCAGAGCAGAAATAAGGGTGAATGGAAGACGATGTACGATATGAAAATAATAACATATTTTATCAAGGGTTCACAAGGGTGGGGGAGGGAAGGAAAAAAGAGGAGCTAATATGAAGAACTGAAGTAGAAAGAAAATGCCTTGAAAACGATTATGACAACACATGTACAAATGTGCTTGATACAATTGATGTATGGATTACTATAAAAGCCAGTCTAGGTACAGTATAGCACTGATGAAACATACAATTTTCTTTCTTTCTTTTTTTTTTTTTTGGCATCACTGCCCTCTGGTGGGAGTAGGAACCCAGTCTTGCTCCTAGAGAGCTGCTGCTGGATTTGAAGCACCAACCCAGTGGGCCACAGTCCCACACACAACCACTACGCCACTGGGATTCAGCCCATACAATTTTCCTCTAGTTCTTTAATTCTTCCTCCCCCTCACTATCATGATCTCAATTCTACCTTACAAATCCAGCTAGACCAGAGGATGTACACTCATACAGATCAGAGCTGGAAAACACAGAAAATCCAAGACAGCTATACCCCTCAGGACCAATAATGAGAGTGGAGATACCAGAAGGGGAAGGGGCTGGTGGGGGATAGAAGGGGAAACCAGTAACAATGAACCACACATAACCTCTCCCTCGGGGATGGACAACAGAAAGGTGGATGAAAGGAGATGTCGGACAGGGTAAGATATGACCAAATAATAATAATTTACAGACTATTAAGGGTTCATGGGTGGGTGGGCAGTGAGAGAGGGGAAAACATGAGGAGCGGATGCCAAGGGCTCAAGCAGAAAGCTTGACGACAACAAAAGCACTAATGTGCTTGACACAATGGATGGATGTATGGATTGTGATGAGTTGTATGAGCCCCCAATGATTTTTTTTTGGGGGGGGGCATCACTGCTCTCCGGTGGTGGGAGTAGGAGGCCCAGCCCCACTGCTGGAATTGAACCTCCGTCCCAGTGGGCCGCAGTCCCGCGCACAACCATTACGCCACCGGGGCTCAGCCCTTTTTTTAAAATTTTTTTTTAAAGAAAAGAAAATGATGATGTCAACATATGTACAAATGTGCATTATATATTACCATATATGACTCTACATTTGGCAAAACTCCATGCTGGACACAGACACACACACATACACACACACACACACACACACATAATTACATGTAAATTAGTAGGAGCCAATAACAGGGGCTTAAGTGGAATGAAAATATTTTGAGAATGATGATGGCATCAAGGTACAAATGTGCTATGCATACAATGGATGGATTGTGCTAAGAGTTGTATGAGCCCCCGAAAAATGTTTTAAAATTTTTTCATTAAGCAAAAAATATCCAAAAAAAGAGAATAAATTAGAAATATACAGAGAAGATAGTCAAAGAGTATATTCATTTAACCTAGTAAATCTCCAATGTGGCTGATAATCAGAATCACCACAGGAGCTTTCTGAAAAGCCTGATGATCCGTTACTCCAGAATCTCGGGATGGGAACTAAGCATCCATACTTTAAAAAGCTCTGGGGGTGAGGGGGTTGGGCTACAGATTGGGAGCCACAAGTCAGGACCACCCGCTCCAAACACACAGTCATACAAAGATGTTTCCCAACCAGGGCAGTGACATTCACCCTTAGTTTCTACTCAGTCAGGAAAACTCAAGTAAATCGACAAAAGTTTCCACATGTCAGTGAACATTCTTCTTGCAAATCATTTTCCATTGTTTTCAAGGTAAAGATATGGGCCATAAACCAAACATAAAAGACACCTGGAAACCAATTGATGCTCTACTAAATTGTCTTACACTTGGTGTAAGCAAGTGTAAGCAGTGGCTCTCAAACATCAGGGTCGCCTGTGGGCTGATTATTGGTTGCTGGCTGTCCTCCCCAGGGACATGCTGAATTGGGGATGAAGACCTAGAATCTGCATTTCTAACAAGTACCCAGAGGCTGCTGCTGCTTGGAAGGATGATCAGTGTTTAAAGAAATCTCTATGAAATACATAGTCAAGAACATGAGAACCCGGTGGTTATGACTGACCAGCAACTCCTGGTCAGTTCCCATGAGTAACTGGTATCTAGAAACAGACCTTGGGAAAACATTTTCTGTGGGTCACAGAAGTGATGATCTGATGGAGACAATTGCTATTCAAAGTGTAGCCCATGAATGAAAGCACCTGGAAGGGGGTTAGAACCGTTGTATTTCTAGGCCCTCTCAGAGGGCCAGGATTTGCTTTAGCCAAAGGCCTAAAGCAGTGGTTCTCAAACTTCCTAGTGCAGCGTCCCTTGAGTATAGTTCCTCATGTTGCGGTGATCCCCCAACCACAAAATTATTTTCATTGCTACTTCATCACTGTCATTTGACTACTGCTATGAATAAGGCAACTCGTGAAAGGGTTGTTTGACGCCTCCAAAGAGGTCATGACCCACAGGTTGAGAACCATTGGCCTAGCTGATTCAAATATACATCAAAATTTGGCAAGCAAGAATCTTAACTGCCATGAATTAAAATGATCCCCACAGCATGATGCACAAAACCAGGTAGCTCTTCCATCCAAGATGTGAAATGGTTGGATCCACTGGTCCTATCTTAGTGTGAGGCGATGATGCCCAAACAGACTGGCTATGGACAGCTCGTCTGAGCAAAAACACAGTCTCCTGAGCCCCATCGCGTCCCTCTTAGAAATTGTGGTCCAAAGAAGCCCAAATCCACAATAGCGCTCCACAGCAACACATAGGTATTCCGTCTCCCAGTGACCCAAAGGGGCAGGGTATAATTTTCATATGAGTTTGGAAGGCTTAAGCCTCTACAGGAGCAGACTACATCCTTTTTCTCCCAAGGACCAAAAGTGAGTTGAGACCACCAATCATGCTGTTAGCTACCCTACATTGATACCACCAGGGATCCTAAACACACAAACATTTATGAACATTGAAAAATTGGAAATAACAAGTAAGATACGTGTTTCCTGTGCTATTTAAGAATTCAATTGGGCTGAGCCCCGGTGGTGTAGTGGTTGTGCGCGGGACTGCGGCCCACTGGGACGGAGGTTCAATTCCAGCAGTGGGGCTGGGCCTTCTACTCCCACCACCGGAGAGCAGTGATGGCCCCACCTCCCCCCCCCAAAAAAAAGAATTCAATTATCCTATAGAAAACAGAAAAAAATAATGAGGGGAGTAAAACTCGTAAGGTATGTGAAGTACAGATTGTAAGTAAGCAGGCGACTTGTGAGACACGTGAGCCAAAGAAAGAGAAAGGAGCAGAACCCGAGTGACCTGGACAAAAATGGGAAGGGAGGGGAGACCAAGTCACCCCCAGTGCTGAAGAGCATCCTGCTCGTACCCATTGGGGATACCCACTCAAGTCGAACAACGGGAAAGCGCAACAGAAACAAAAGAGTGACCGCGTGTGTGTCAGAGTAAACTGGGCCCCAGAGAGTTTTTGATGCCAGTGGGGATGTGGATTGCGCATTGAGCAGCTAACTGCAAGGTCAGCAGTTCAAATTCACCAACTCTTCCGTGATAGAAAGGTGAGGCTGTCCGCTCCCATAATGATTGACAGTCTTGGAAACTCTATCCAGGGTCACTATAAGTTAGAATCCATTTGAGTGGATCACCAAGCTTTTCCTCAGAGGCAACGATGTCATGATTCAAGCAACCAACCTTGTGGGTAGTAGTCAAACACTTTACCCTGTGCACTACACTGAGACTCCATTTGAGTAGTCACTCAGAACGCACAAGCATCCTAATTTATCACCTACTCTGGATGCCCACTCAGACACAACTTGTCTCTTGCCCAAGACCGGTCAAAGCTCGGGCTGCTCATGGGGCGGCCCTTCAGCAGCATTGGCTCCTGCATCCCTCTCACAAAACTAGCATGAGTGAGCTTCAAAACACGGTGAGAAAACTCCACTATCCTCTCATTCGAGTTTCCCACAAACCCTTCTGTATGTGGGGGCTCCAAGCATCTTCTGTTTCCAAAATCTCACCTCTCCTAAACCAAGGGTGGGCAACCACCGTCAGCAAGGCAGACGCTCGGCCTCAGCCAGTGCTTTACCCTGCGGGAGGGCGGGTGTGAAACTACCCTCTCTCCCTGCCCTTCTTTATCAGTGCATCTAAACGGATGTCATGAATGGAATGAGCCAGTCATCCGAATTTCTGTTTGTGACTTCTGAAATCATGTCCTTCTAGACCAGTGGTTCTCAACCTTCCTCAAGCCACAGTTCCTCATGTTGTGGTGACTCCCCCAACCATAACATTAGTTTCACTGCTATTTTAAAACTAATTTTGTATTGTTATGAATCAGGTAATCCCTGTGAAAGGGTCACTCAACCCCTCAAATGGGTCATGACCCACAAGTTGAGAACCACTGTTTTCAATTAGCACAGCACAGAGCTAATTCCACATCACATCAGCTGTGGGGAATAGTCAAGTAACTATCAGTTACACACACAGGAGAGCTCTGCCAGGTTTGTGGGAAAAAAACTCATTACCTTTTAGTTCCCTTTTTTGCATGAATGTTTGAAGTCCCCCTGAATACTGTGTATCCATGGATATATTCATAACTCACTGCCATCGAGTCAATTCACTGCGCCTGTGGCTTTCTAAAACTGTTATCTTAACAGGAGCAGAAAGACTTTCTCTCTCTCTCTCTCTCTCTCTCTCTCTCACACACACACACACACACACACAAACACACACACGTGTATATCTCCACCTACAAAAATAGATTTTAAGGAAATGCATTAAAAATTTAACTAATAGAGTTAGGAATAGATTCAAATGAATTTTTCTGTTCTTATTGGGGGGAGCCTAGGGTATCTTTTCTACACATTACTTTCATAATCTGGGGGGAAATGTTTTAAAAATATTCCCAGAGAAAAAGACTATGAGAAAACCTATCCAATGGCTAACAGATGCTGTAGGCCTTGGCATCACTGTGAGTTTCTTCCACTCGCATTGCAGGCTCGATGCCACCACAATCAGCAGAGCAGCTTCCCCGGGAGGAGAGGTGGGCAGTGAAGGGGAGCTCCCAGCTCAGAGCCCAGCCTGGATGGCAAGCTGAACCTTTCCTGGACTCGGCTGTGGGTCCCCTTGTCACAGAGTGCCTGGCTGTCTCACTGCAGGAATAAGATGGAAGATGTCTGCAAGATTCCCAAGGTAAGTGTCTATCCTGGGCCTGATCTGCAGTAGTACTCCTGAGACTATGATGTTATTTTTGCCTGTGACAGAAAGTTTGCTATTACCAACATGAGGGGCTTGAAACTTCACAAGGGAAAAAATAAAAAAGAAGGAAGAGGTAATGAAGGTTTTCTGCATACTCTCTGCAGGCCGTGCACATGCAAAGCCAGAGATGCTTGCAACGAGTTCAAACGCCTCCAGTCATTAGGCAGAAGTGCTGGCACTTGTATCCCCCACGCGGAGTCAGGGACAACGGTGCTATCTAGCAGCATACTCCATGAGACAGGCCACAGTGGCACAGCCGTTACTGGAATCCAACATGACCTTCAAGGAAGCCCTGAACACTTGTGGCTCCACAGTTTCACGAGTGCCACCAGAGGCAGACAGCATGCCTCCCTGTCTTCAAGTCCAAGTCCAACCCGGCCTTCAGAGGGAAAGCTATCGCTCAGGGTATCTGTGACCACATGTGCTTGCGTGTGCATCTGTGATACTTTGGGCACAGAAAAATGCACATCTATACTCTAGTGGACTTTCTACAAAGGCTGTGCATGATTCTTGATGGTGGTTTCATGGTTCTCGTTCATTTCAACCCATAGCAGCCCCATGTGATAGAGCGGGACTGCCCAAGAAGCATCCAGACTGGACATTTTACAAGAACAGATCACCAGTCCTTTCTCCTGCAGAGTTGCTGAGCGGCTTCAAACCATTCACTTCTCAGGTAGAGGGGAGAGTGCTTTACCATTGCACTGTCACATACAGTATCAACTGCAGCATTCACTCACATAAGGGGGTGTGGCGGTTACACCATTTCATGTCAACCTGATAAATAAGAATGAAGTGGGGGGAGTCTGGCCTGTCGACCAGGTCACAGCCTGGGTGACCTCTCCTTGTGGGTGTGGCCTTCTCAGGAAGATTCGGTGACTTCCTCTCTTCCTCCGTAGAGAGGGGGCACATTCTCTGTGTTTTGCATGACTGTTGACAAGCCACATGGAGCCACACTGATGGCAATCAGAGTTCTGGAGATGCACCCACTGTCATTGGACTCACAGGACTTTCCACTCACTAGTCCGTGGTTTTCCTGCATTTGGCATTATTGCATGTGCTGCGTGAGGCCGAAGAGGAATTCATGGGCTAATATCGGAGTCATTGGCTAATACTGTACTTATGGATTTGGTCTGGACTGAGTTGGGATGTTCTACTGATGCATAATTACTACTTGATATAAAGCGCTCTCTCACACACACATATATGAATGTCTCTGGATTTGCTTCTCTAGTCCACCCAACCTAACAGGGAATGTCAAAAAAGTTCTTGGAAGAGGGGAATGAAAAGATAAGGGATACCTTGTGGGGGATTGTAATCAATGAAATGAAACAAAATGTGTAAGAACTGTTGAATAGAAAACTAATTTACTCTGTGAATCTTTATCCAGAGGGTTAAAAAAAAAAGACAATGGAATTTTCCCACAAACAACTTTGGGTTCACTTCTTGGAGCCCCTCGTAGATGTAAATGCTGTGGACTTGCTTCCATGTGGCTGCAGTTATGTACACCAGGTCTGCACTGGGAATGCGTGCTTCGAAAGGAAGAGCTTCTGCCAACTCTCGTGACCTCTGACCCTGAGAAACATACCAACTCCAAACTTTCAAACAGAGAAGCAGGGCACTTAGGGGAGACTGGACAAGAGTCCTCAAGGGGCTGAGCAGAGCTGTCACATGGTTTTGGAGGTGACATGTGATTTTAAAGGTTGTCTTCTGTTTAGAAGTGGGGGATACCTTTACACAGACTGGTTCTAGGGCAGCTTCAAATGTCCAGGGAAATCTGGTCCATACAGTATTATAGAGTTCCCTTCTGACCTTGTCTGTAGGGCCCATTCTGCCTCAGAGGACCCTCCATATAGACTGGTCAATCTTCACAGAGGCAGACAGCCTCATCTTCCTCGCAGGGGGCAGCTGGTGGATGTGAACTTAACAGTCTGCACCACCAAGACTCCTCCCTCTACAGGCCGTCCTCTTTTAGTCACCTGGTGCCAAACCTGTGGCACATTTGTTACAACCGATGGAGCGATGTTGAGGCATCACTGTTAAGATCACAGTGTAAATTAGGGCCCTTCTTGGGTACTGACAGAGGGCCAATATCATGTGTTATGGCATCCTTTATAAAACCCTGTGCTGGAGTGAGACCCCCGTCAGTCCTCCCAGGAATCCTGCACAGAGGAGAACAGCTCTTCATCCACTAAGGGAAGAGCCCGAGTCCCCTGTGAGCAGCTATTCCACTAGAGCCTGGGGACTGGGACTAGCCCAGGGCAATATGTGGAGACGCAGAAGCAGAGCACCGATGGTACATGTGCTCTTGAGAGAGAGTATATGAGAGAGGACGTGTGCCCTTGAGAGAGAGTATGGGTGTATGCCCACTTTCTTTTTGGTATAGAAGAAATGTACCACTGTTTTCAGAGTGATTAAAAAGGAAATTAATATTGCTTTTCCAATATTGAATAGTTTGCTTATCAACTTTTTAAATTGAGTATACTACATCATTAAGGCAAAAGACTCAACATGAAAAACCATCTGCATGATTGACATGGCATTACCACACCCCTCACATCCCCTGGGCTTCTCCTTACCCCACCCAGTGCAGGATTAACCCCAGGCTTCCTCCAGGTCAGCTTCCCAGGCAGCTGCTTCCCATTGGCAGCAGGGGCATGAATCCAACAGTGTCCCCCCAGAGCATTGGCAGAGAAAGACCACCAGAATTTGTCAGGGGTGGGGGTGGGGACTGAAACTGAGATAGAGGAGGGGGCAGGGAGATCTGGCAAGTCACCGCTCTCCCTCTGCTCAGCCATGGAATGTGGGAGGTGATCACCACTGCGGAGCTTCATCCCAAGGACAGGACGAAACAAGCCCTAGGAGTCTTTTCCAACGGAAATCGAATGTCCTGTCTGCAGCCGGGCATTTGTCACTTTGTGACTCAAGGGGAATAAAAGGGAACAGAGTGGGGAACAGTGACAATTGTCAAAGATTGCAGTAAATTTTCAGCAATTTCTGACACCTGAGGAAAAGATCACACTGAATTCTAACCACCACAGACAAGGAATTGTTCTGCCAATTGCCTAAGAAAATATGGCTCAGGGGAAGCAGGGGTGGACCCCTGAGGCTTGGAGAAGGGCGTGAGCACAGGCTGTGTTCAGTAAATGCTGTCGCACTGAATCACATAAATCTGCCTGGAGGAGTTGCTCCCACGCTGGTTTCAAATAATCTCTAAGAGGTTAGTTGTAAGTTTCTGGGTGGCCTGAGAACATTTGACACATCACTCTCGTTTTGTTGCCACACATCAGTTTTAATGACCAGATTAAACACACCGAAGAGTCAGTGTGCGGCCCCTGTGAAAGGAAGGAGAGGGGTCTCGATCTAGGAGGGACAGAGATGAAGCCGTGGGGCATGGGGCCTTGGGCACATGCCTTTCAATGCCTATTCCCTATCAAACTGGAAAAGCATATGGAGGTTGTGAAATGAATTCATTCCCATACTACCCTCAGGTGACGACATTGAACTGAGTAAGGAAAACCAGAAAAGAATCTGCGTTAGAATGATGGAGCTGGGAAGAATCTAGAAAACGCCATGGATTGCTAAAAGAACAAACGGATCTGTGTTGGAAGAAGTACAGCCAGAATACTCCTTAGAAGCAAGGATCGTGACTTCATCTGATGTGCTTTGGGCATGTTACAAGAGAGACCAGTCCCTGGACAAGGCCATCATGCTTAGTGGAGAGGCAGACCCTTTACAAGGTAAATTGTCTATCCGTTATAAAAAAAAAACAAAAACAAAAACAAAAAAAGGTGAATTGTTCCAATGGCTGCAACCACAGAGAGCGATTGTTCCAACAGCAGAGTAATTGTGCGGAGAGCCAGGCAGGGTGGTGTGCACGGGCTCGCTGGGAGTCAGAATAAGGACCTGTGGGTGACACTTTCTGCACTCTAGTTTACCAGCTAGGAGGTTGACGGCTATGCGTGGGGCAGATTTCAAGGGAGCTTCAAGACTGCGGTGGCCTCGGGAAGGCAGGTCTGAAGGTGTAAAACCCTAGGATGACCCCGGAGTCCATGAGACTCACGCATGCCCATCCCTGCGACGCCGGACCGGGCAAGACAGCATTCTGTCTCACGGGGCATCGCCCCAGCTCGCAACCCCCTGGCAACCAGCACCAGCACCAGCACCAAGTGGAGCGAGCTTTACAACCTGCCGTAAATCATCGGAACTCTCGGGACCGTTCCTTTCCTCCCGCGGGCTGCTCACCGCAAGGTGGGCAGTTTGACCCCTGTCTGCTCCACGGGCGATTTGCAGCGGCAGAAACCCAAAGGGCCGTTCCGCTGCTGAGAGTCGGAAATCATTTCCGTGGCCGTGAGAACTTTCTGAACTGGGCTGGAACACATGGCGTCCTGGGGCTTGCTTGCCCTCGGATGAAGAAAAAGGCCGGCGAGCCTGCCCCACTGCTAAATTCGTGGCTCTAAGCTCCACCCGCCTATGGGCACACAGGAGCCCGTGGGAGACAGAGAGAAGCCCCGGGAGCCCCGGGGAGACTGAATGACGGCATGTATAGAATACAGCTTAGAATGCAGCTATGGGTCACCTCCACACCAAGCTGCCTTTGCACCATTGCTGACAGCCAGTCATGCCCAAATGCCTTTCTGCACCCACGCCGTTTTCACTCTGTCAATTTCATGGGTGTCAGCAGAGCCTGTGTATGCGAACACTGCCAGGTCTGATTTCTCAGAATTCGACTGCCAGGCCTTTCTTCCCAGGTGCCTCTGCATGGGCTCGAACCTCCAGTGTTTCAGTTAGCAGTCTCTGCACCCAGGGAACACATGCAAAGCCCGCACATCCACCACACCCCACAGGCCCTGTATCCCCACATACCCACACCGCACGTCCACAAGCCACACACAAAATACATACACCCTACACACACACACACACACACACACACACACACACACACACACACACACACACTCAAGCGCGCCCGCGCGAACTTGTCTCCCTGAGAATGGAAAAGGTTACGTAAATAGAAGATCTCGGAGTATAAAATCCACCATTTACAAAGTTCTCATTCACAGCTTTGTGAAAGTCAAATGATTCTAATTTATGTAGCGACAAGACATTTTGTATTCCTTAGCAATGAAAAGACGATGTTATCAGGGCACAGGAATGCTGGGGTAATGCAGAATTCCATAAACCAGGAGTCCCAGATGTTTCTTAGGGCTCTTCCTCCTTCTTTTAGGCAAACTCGTTCCCACATCAAACAACCCTTCACCCTCAAGCTTCCAGAAGGAAACAGGAGCTGCACCTAATCCCCAGTAACCCTGCGGTGGTCCACAGCAGACTGTCTTTCACCATGCCCGAAGACTGTGAGCACCTCCCAGCTGAGGTAGGTATGCTCACCAAGCAGAAAGAATAAAAGAGCATCTCCCATTTTGATACCTCTGGGCAATTACCTACCTTATTGTCTTCAATTTCTAATTTTTTTTAAGTAGTAAACATCAATATTTTAATGAGAACATTTTTTATTAAAGAACATGAAAATTATAGTATGGTTTTTTATCAGGAGGAGGCCAGCCTCCAATATACTCACAGCAAGAGTTCAACAGGCAGATGTGCAGCGATAATTATTATTAATTATAATAACTTCAATTTCTAATTTAATTGATTTTTATAATGGTCCATATGATGATACTCTGTAAGAGCATTGATGACTGCACACGATCAATTTTCACAAATGCTCCACATGTGCCTAACACTTTGCTTTCTTCAGTTATGGTGTTGTGTTCCCTGCCTGTCCAAAAATCAAGCCTCTTGGCTTTTTGCCATTTAAGTAATCATTACTTGGGGGGGGGGGGGCGCGCAGTGTGTGTGAAGTCTTCCAAGTATGTCAACTTTTAGTTTCTCTCCCCACATTTTTGAGAGGCTATTTAAAAAGCATTGCAATTGGGGCTGCTTCCTCCACATAAGCATGTATAAGCAGGCAAGGCTCTGTAGTCAGTGGATGCTTAAGATAAGCTCTCGGTAATACATTTGTTTTGGTGATCTTGTTAGCCATTGCTTTAATAAAAGGGGGTGGGGGAGCCTGGTCAAAACTGTGGCTTCTTAAGGGATTAGCCTAAAGGTTAGTTAAATTCAAGACAAGAGGCAGGAAAGTGATGACAACTCTTTTGGGGGATTCCAATGGAGTCATTGCAATAGACTTTTCCCCAAGGAACACAGGAGAAGGATCTTGTTATGAAGAAGTTTTCAGAAAATTGAAAATTGCACTGGTAAGGAAAAGGCCAGAAAAGACGTACCTAGGAATTTTATTCATTACAAAGCACCTCTATTCCCTCACCATGGGTATCAAGGGCTGCTGGGTGAGAATTTCATTGAAAAACCTTACCCTATTGCATCCTATGTACCCGATCTTGCCCCTTGAGAGATCTTTTGTTCACCAAACTCAAAGAACCTTGAAGAGGAACATGACTTCAGGATGTCAAAACTTCCTTTTTGACACACTGTAAATCTCAGAGCACATAATTCTTTGGGGGAGGGCTAAGAGATGGACTCACCACCTTCAGAAGTACATACGAGAGGGTACCACCCAAAAAAAACTGAAGCTTTTTTTCCCAAAGCTATGGTATTTAAATTCTTTCTACAAAACAAACATCACCTTCAAAGTAAACCTCCATCACACTTACCACGTTTCTCAAATCTGTGATCCCATTCTTAGGGACATTTTTTCAAACTCATCTCTTTGGATGACTGGCAGCCCCTGCCTGGCTTTTCGCCTTCACCTCATCTACCTTCCTGAAATCGCTGTCCTTTCATGGCCCTCTTCATTGGTGCAACAAAGAGAAGTCCCACAGAGTGAGGTCAGCTGAGGAGAGGTGTGGGGCAGGAGTGGCATGCTGTTTTTTGCCAACAACTGGCATACGGAGATGGCTTTGTGAGAGGTGCACTGTCATGGTGGCAAAACCAGCCCCTTGTCTGTCATGAATCACGCTTTCTTTGGTTGCACACTGTTGCGCAATCTTTTCAGAACCTCGACCTAGAAGCTTGATGAACAGTCTGAGTGGTGGAACCAACTCCAAATGCACAGAAACCGTTGTTATGCTGATCAAAACTTACAAGGAAAGGGCAGTGTTATGGGAAAAACTCAAGTGTATGACGGGTTTCCTTATTTTAAAAAAGGTGAAATGTCCATTGATGACAAACCTCATCTGGACTGCAGTCAACTTCCTGAGCGGTCAAAAATGTCAACTTGTAGTACATTTGAAGTTTGTTATACCATCTCAGACTGTTAGTACAATTTGCAGATTTGAGAAATGTACTAAGTATAATGGAGAGTACTTTAAAGATAAAAAGTTTGTTCTTAGGGCTGAGCCCCAGTGGCATAAGTGGTTGAGTGCGGTGATGTATTGTGCCAACCTGGCCAATAGACACATGTGGGCTTAATAAGATTGAAGTTTAATTGAAGAGTAAAGAGATAAATGGCTTGGTGAGCCTCACCTGTCCGTCTCTTGATTTCTGATGATGGGACCAGTGTGCGGCTGCCTTAGCTAGTTCTCTGCCTCAACTTGCAAGCCACGCCACCTGTGGGACTCCCAACCCATGGACCTTGTCATTGTAGTTTGAGGTTCCTTCAAGATCTGCTTTGCCATACTGCTGGGATATATAACAATTGAGCTGGTGACTTCCTGAACCTGTCATCTGGCAGACTGTTGGTGACCCACCCGGCTGTTTGTTGCCTGTGGTCGGGCCGCTTATATTGCTTTACAGAAGACTCAGCTATCTGCTTCCTTGACTTGCACACAACAACCCTTGTGAGTAGAAGGACTGCTAGTATATTAATTAGCTCATGGAAATAAGTTGAACTGAGCCCTCTATAATTCTCTGTGGATTAATTAGCTATTTCATTGTTATATATATGTATATATATTCATATATGTATGAATTATATATATATATATATAATTCATGTGCCCTGGTTTTGTTTCTCTAGAGAACCCAACATACCCTCATTTATTATCAGGCCAAGGAAGTTTAGGATAATTATATATGTAAGGGTGCTTTCAAAAGCTCACCACAAATTTTGATGCCCCCAACTCACCCTCTATATTCCATATTGACAATGTAGCTTTGAGGCCAGGCTCACAAGTAGCTTCAGAATCATACAGGCTTAAATGTGAGAACCATTTCCACAACTGACTGAAGAGCTTTGGAGGGGCTCTGATAGTGTAGTGGGTCATGCCTTGCATTGCTAACCACAAGGTCAGCAGTCACTGGATGCCCCAGCCACTTGGAGGGAGAAAAATGGGACTGTCTACTTCTATAATTAGTTATAACCTCAGAAACTCACAGGGGCTGTTCTGCTCTGTCCTATAAGGTCCCTACAAGCCAGAATCAACTCAAAATCAGTGCACTGTCTTGTTACCTAACACACACACACAAACACACCTCTGTTACAGATCATTTTATTTAGAGCTCTTACAGGTCTTATAACAATGCATACATCAATTGCATTAAGCACATTTGTACATATATTGCACCATCATTTTCTAAACATTTACTTTCCATATGGGTCCTTGGTATCAGCACCTCTTTTTTCCCTCCTTCCCCCCTCCCACCCTCATGACCTATTGATAAAATTATAAATTATCATTTTTATATCTTACACCAACTGCTGTCTTCCTTCACCCATGTTTCTATTGTTCATCCCCCTGGGTGGGCAGATTGTGTATCAATCATTGTGATCGGTTACCCCTCCCTGCCCTTCTCCCCCCACCTTCCTCGCTACTCCCATTTCTGTTCCTGGGAGGTTTATCTGACCTGGACTCAATGTGTCATGAACTCTTGTCTGTACCAGTGTACATGCTCCAGTCTAGCCCGCAGTAAAAGGCAGGACTGGGGTCATGAGCCTGGTTAACTCATCCCTTCCTTGTGACTCTTCTGTGAGAGGGTGCCCCATTGTTTACAGATGGGTCTTAGATCTCTGCTCCCACCCCACTCATTCTCAACTATGTTTCTGTTTGTTAGTTTAGGGGTCTTCTGATGCCTGTGACCTGATCTTATTGAAAACTCATGATCGCACAGAATGGTATGCTTCTACCATGTGGGCTTGTGGATTCTCTGCTAGGTGGCCACTGGTCTAACTTTAAACTTTTAAGATCCCAGACGCTATGCCTTTTGATAGCCAGGCACCAGCAGCTTTCCTGCCCACATTTGCTTGTGCCCCCTTTTTGTCGTCAGCAATCGTCCAGGGAGGGTGAGCATCTCAGAAGGCTGGGTTGTGAGAACAAAGTGCTCTTGCCTTTAGGCAGACCTTGAGCAGAGTTTTGTCAGGGAGTTCGGAATAAGAGCTCATCAGCCTCAATTTCCCATCTTTGAAAAGAAGATACTGATAATGATACCAATTATCTCGAAGCCCCGCTGTGAGTGTGCAATATGAGTCCAAAGAAAGTAATAGTGACCAGTTCTAAACATGCAGAAGCCAAAAACACCAACCCAGGTGCCGTTCAGTCCACTCCAACTCACGGTGACCTCCAATGCATCAGAGCAGAGCTAAGCGCCACAGCTATCATGGCTGCCACCGTTCTGAAAAGACGACCGGGTCTTAGTACCAGGAGCCCTCAAGGGGTTCCACTGTCCCTCCTTTGGTTAGTAGCCAAGGCCTTAACCATTTGTATCACCAAACGGCTCCCTAGACTTGGTAGACTACCCAATGCTGATGAAGTGGTTCACAAATTGCCAAAGATTATGGAGCTAGCGAAAAGGATGACTCTGGAACCTCTGATTCCCATCTCTTCCAAATTAGGCCACATGACAGCATGGGAGAGCAGGCAGCTAAGTAAAAGCCTTCACTCCAAGGCTTTGCAGCTGGGGAGGCACAGGGCAGCTCTGCTGTCTGCATATCTCATTGACAAGGTTAACACACGTCAGCGGAACGCTAGAGCTTTTACAGCTTAATTGCCATTGCGATGTTGAGCTTGTTCTCGCTAGGATTTATTTACCCCTGTTGCTGGCTCGAGGGCTCTGCTGAAACAGCTACACAGCGATGCGCTTTATAAACTTCTGGACCTGAGAAACACACAATGTATTTGAAGCAGGTTGGTGTTACTATCTAAAGAGCATTCCACTTCTAAGGGCCTGCTCAGCCGGAGGAGCTATGGAATTGTGTGTGAGTTGAGCCAAAAAATGTAGTATATGTTAACGTAAGTTCAGGAAAGACCATCCATTTCATTAGCAACTCCCAACTACTCTGAAAGGGCGTCCACCCTGGTCCCAGTAGGGGTAAGTGGATCTTCGTCAAAGTCAATTAACCGCACATCAGAGTGAGAAGATCCGATTTTCTTCTCTGGCATTTGAACCTTGAAATTGACACTTGGGAGTCATTCTGTCCTCAAAATGTCAGTCACAACAAAAGAGGCGGACTAGACCAGCAAGAACACCTGCCAAACAGAAGCGCAGTCTTAGAAAGCCTTGGGGGTTATCAAGTCAAGAATCTGCTATTTTTAACTTCTTTCCCCCTTTCCTTAAAACAACATCAACAAAAACAGAGGGAAATTCTCCCTCCTGCTGGAAAGCAGCTCTGTGACTGGCCCACTTTCCCCTCCAAGGGCATCAGAAACAAGGATTGTATTTTCACACACAGAAAACCCATGTGACACAGCAGTTTTCTTTTGCCAAAGGCTTGCTCACCACCCCCCTCTCCCCCACCCCTGCACACTATTTTCCTAGGCCTCTTATGTGCACCCTGTGCATGTGGGCATGTTAGTTACATGGGCTTGCCATGTGTGGGGGAAAAAGAGGAACGGCAGAGTCCTCAGGGTCCTTGGTCCAGACACCAGAATCCAGCACATTTCCACTTGCATACTAGTTTTGGAAACTGACCCATTTCTCGCTCATCAGATCTTGATAAATGGACCACCCCAGCCCAGAACCTTACTTGGAAAGCAATCCCTTGATGAAATGTGGTCGCCAACCAACTGTATAGTTTGTCAAACTCAAAGGGGAAAGAAATATTTTTTTCTTACAAGATTTACTGACATAAATTCCCTTTTCCAGCTTGATGACTGCTCCCTAATCTGGAAGTGGCGATTCTATCAGCTATGGGCAGTTCCTGCTTTCTCTAATCTTGGAGAATGGCACCACCACTTGTCAAAGAGTCTGGCCATCTGGGTCACACAACCTTAAGTGACCATGCTAGCCCAACTCCAGACCCCACCCCAAAGTCATTCCTTGCTTTCTTCAAAATGACTCAGCCCAGACTTGAGAAGCCGGTAAGGCTGGAGCATGATCAACAAATCGTGACAAAATGATGTTTACTTCTGATCACTGTCCCCTTTGTGTTTCAGATGTGAGGTTTAATTTCCTTAAATAAATGTCAATATCAGAGAAAATGAAGGCACTAGGTTAAAGTTTAAAAATGGAACCCTTGATTCAGATGTTGGAACTGGAGGCAGTGATGCCTGTGTGAGTACACAGCTCATGATTGTACACATGGGGGTTGTACTTAGTGTCACTGAATGGTATACTTATGATTGATGACGATTTTTTTAAAAAGATTGACAAAGATGTTAATAAAATGGTTAAAATGAAAAAGAATGACTGAGATGGCCAATTTTTATCTTACATATATTTATACTATTTAAAAGATAAAGTAGAAAATAAATTTCATGGTTGTTGTTTTTTTAAGTTAAATACTCTCTCCTTCTACCCAAACCAATGGTGTCTTTAATACAGGCCTTTTAAGATGTGGGTCCCTGGTGACAGGCAGACTAGTTAGAGAGCTTAGATGGTAACTTTAAAAGGAGGGAAGCTAGAAATGGAATTTTTTTCAAAGCTACTTTTAAAATTTATTTTTACAAAACAACCTAAACACTTAAGTATTCTCCATTACACTTAAGACATTTGCCAAATCTGCAATTGCATTTTTGGAAATATTTTCCAAATTCATCTGTTTGGATGGCTGACAGATTTGGAGGTTTTTTCCCCACCTCTTTTATGTTGTCAAGTCACTGTCCTGGCATGTCCCTCTTCATTTGTTAAAACAAAAAGAAATCGTACAGAACAAGGTCAAGTGAGTAAGGTGCGTGGGACAAGAGAGGCAAACTATTATTTGCTCAAAATCGGTGCACTGAGCAGGTGCATTGTCATGGTGGCAAAAACAGTCCCGTCTGCCACAAATTAGGCATTTTTGTCACACCCTGTTTTGCAATCTTTTCAGAACCTCTAAATAGAAAGTTTGATTGGCATTATGACTTGGAAGATGAAGTCAAAATGCACTATCCCCCGCAAATAAAAAAAAAAATAAATGAGCATCATCTTGGTCTTTGTTTTCACTTGACAAGCTTCTTTTTGGATGAGGTGATGATGGCGTCTTCCATTGGCTTAATTGGCTGTACGGGTCGTGAGAATAGCACCATTTCTCATCACCAGTAATGACCTTGGGGAAAAAGTCTGGGTTACTTCAGAGCTGTTCTTTCAAAGGACAACATGTCTATACTTGATGCTCTTTTTCCCGATCAGTTATAATCCGAGGCACAAATTTCGCAGCAACTCTTCTCATTCTCAAGTCTTCCATTCAGATTGACTGAACTACACTCCAGATAGTCCAGATAACTTCCCCATCTCTTCAGTGGTCTGTTGTCAGTCTTGAGTACAGGTGCACGAATTGTGTCAATACTTCATTCATTGGGGAAGTTGACAGACACCCAGAATGATTTGTTGTCAATCAACATTTCACCTTTTTTAAAAGGAAAAAACCATTTGTACACTTCATAGCACTCTCCTTGTAAGCTCAGTTCAACACCACAATAATGTCTGAAACCAAAATGTTATAACTGCAGGCTGTTCTCTTAAATCAACCATCCCAAGAAATAAGGTTCAGTCCAAAGGGTGAAAATTCACATGACCAGAGAGAACCTTCCCAGGCGATGCCACTCGGTACACTAACCCAGAACGAGTTTCTGGGTACTCATCTAGCAGGAAAAATGTATACTATATGAAAGCACTGCCCAGTATAGGTTTTGTCTGGTTTGGGTGAGGGTACCCCTCTTACATCAGTTGCTTCAGTCTGCTGCAGTGAGTTTGAGATAAAGCCCAGTAGGATTTTCCACATCACATTTTGTGGAGTGGCTTATGATGGATGTTGTGCACACACGAGGGACATTTCTAACCCTTTGCTAAGAATCACAGTTGGGGCTGAGCCCCGGTGGCGTAGTGGTTGTGCGAGGGACTGCGGCCCACTGGGATGGAGGTTCAATTCCAGCTCCACGGAGCAAAGGCTGGGCCTCCTACTTCCACCACCTGAGGGCAGTGATACCCAAAACAACAACAACAACAAAAAAAGAATCACAGTTGACTTGAATACAGTGAATAGAGGGCTGGGTTTGCTTGAGGAAACAGCTCAGTATGCAGATGATTTTCCCAAGGCCTCCTCCTCCTCCCCTGTGGAAGAAGGATCCAACTCACTGCCACAAGATCCTGCGTGGCAGACCAGAATGCACCTGGGGGTTTATAAGACACCAGGTCTTTCACAGAAAGCCACTAGATTTGTGCTGCTGACTAAGAGGTTAGCGGCCCCAAACATAACCCACTACATCACAAATCCAACTATGGAAACAGCTGGACAAGCGGTATTCAAAACAAACTATTAGCTTGTTAATGCTGACCGTTTTTCCCCCTGCAAACTGATCCTCCTTTTCCCACCTAACATGTATGGTCACCTTTCTGTCTACCTCCGGCTGCTACTCCCTCCAGGAGAGTTTCAAAGATGAAGGAAGATGAAGTAGAGCCTCACTGCTCTACTGCCTTGGAGTGAGGAGGAGCAAGAGAGCCCATTGTCCTCTGCAGCCCCGTGTGTTAAAGCCGGGACTGTGGAGGCTCAAGGGTTAGTTCTGAGCAGGAGATAAGCTTGGGATCCTGTGTCTGTCCATGCACCCACACACATGCCAAGATTATTTGGCCCTTATGCCCTCAACACACGGCGGGGGTGGGGTGTTTCCAACTTTTTCCAAGAAATGGCCAGGATAACACTTCCCTTCTGAAGGAGTCATTCATAAACACAACTTTGGAAGGCCAGTACTTCTAGGATGGTAACGACTACACATCCCTGCCCCAACCGCACGGAGGATCACTGAGTTGGCATCGACTGGAGGGCAATGAGTGCGCTTGCGTGCTAGTTTTCGGGTGTCAAATACTAACACAAAGACAGGCTGTAGACTTCCTTCTAGAATCGGTGCTTCACTGGGAAGTGTGTAACCAATGTTACCACATTCATTCAACCACTACAAAGAAATTAGCCGCCCTCTGCACCACTGAAAAACCCACTTCCCTTTACCCTATCACATGTCCTAGCCAGCTGGACCCTTGCAGCTGGCATGCCCTGCCTTGGCCTCAGCAAGGGAGAGTCCTCAGCTCCCAACGCTCCACTGTGGAGGGAAGCAGAACCCCCCCCCATCATGCTCACTGGATATGTTGCTATTGCCTCCTGCTAAGAATCCCCCTGGGAAAGGCAGAGGAAGCCAACTCCCGGCTTCTCCTGTACGAGCACCAGGGATGCAGCTTGAAGTGAGGGTGTGAGCAGGAACCCGAGGCAAACAACACGGCCAGACCAAGACTCCTCTGACTGGACTTTCATTAGTGTTCGTGAGATTTTTTTTTTTGGGGGGGGGGGCATCACTGCTCCCTGGTGGGAGTGGGAGGCCCAGCCTTGCTCCTGGATTGCTGCTGCTGGATTTGAACCGCCAAGTCTGTGGGCTGCAGTCCCGCACTCAACCACTACACCACCGGGGCTCAGTCCCACGTTCGTGAGATCTTTACTAATGCAAATGAGACATACGAAATCACTCAATTACTTCCACCGAAGAGTGCTGCACACCTGACTGCTGAACCACCAAAGTCACTTCTCACACAAGTAGTTCTCTAGGGTACGGGAGAGCTGCTCTGTGCGTCTCCAAGGAGAATGTAACTCTTTACACCAACAGAAGGCTTCGTCTTTCTTCTGAAGAGGGGTTGCCAGGTTTGGTTCGCAGCACAGTGAGTAACCCAGGAGAGAGGGAAAGGGTTTCCTAGCTTGAGAGCTCAGCTCTGGACCTAATTGTGGAAGCCCACAGACCAGGTTAACCCAACTCTGGCCTCTAATGGTGGAAGCCCACAGACCAGGTTAACCCAACTCTGGCCTCTAATGGTGGAAGCCCACAGACCAGGTTAACCCAACTCTGGCCTCTAATGGTGGAAGCCCACAGACCAGGTTAACCCAACTCTGGCCTCTAATGGTGGAAGCCCACAGACCAGGTTA